>PGCI01000249.1:0-139992 GCA_002873125.1 Puccinia coronata f. sp. avenae | reverse complement strand
TAAAGAATGGACTAAATTTTCTGGAGAAGGAGATTATGACCATATTAATTTCATCAAATATATTGATCACATACTAACAATATATAGAGCTCCTGATGATGCCATCCTTACTAGGTTGCCTAGGTTATTTGAAGGAGTAGCCTTTGATTGGTTCATTGGTAAACAAGCTACCATGAGGCAACAATCTGGCCAGCTTGGAAAGAACTGATCAAACAACAATTTGGCACTAGACTATGGGAAAAGAAAATGCGCAGAGCTTTTGAAAATGACTACTTTGATCCTGTCAAGCATAATCCTCATCAATGGTGCTTGAACCAGAAGAAAAGAATTGAATGTATCTACCCTAAATTAAATCAAGAACAAATAAATGATTTAATACTTAACCAAACTAAAGGCAGTCTAGAACATAATGTCAGATGTAGAACAATGACATGGATTGTGATTTATCAACACTTATAGGTGTTATGGAAGAAGTAGTAGAAATGACAGGAATTAATAAAAAACATATTCCCTCTGAAAAAAAGGATTACACTCCTAGAACAGACCCTTCTAAGAAGTTAGAACCTAGAACTGCTGAACCCATTAGAAAAGAAAAGACTCCTACGTGTTGGAATTGTGGAGAAACTGGCCACAGAAGCACTGAATGTACCAAACCTAGGAGGAAAATCAATAACGTGAATGCAAGCCCTGATTCAGATTCTGAAAGTACCTTTGATATCATACACCAGAACCCTCTAGTAACACATTATGGTCAAGATGATGATGACTCTGAATCTGATAACCATGCTGTTGTAGTAATAAATGCTAATATTGGCAATGACTTCAGCATTAATGCTATTCATGGTGAATCTAACTTACCCCAGAAATGGGAAGATAATATGGATATTGGCCATATATCTGATGCCAAGCTATTAACTAACAAACCTGAAGAAGGAAGGTGTTACACCCTAGGTAAAACCAGTTATACTAAGGTTATTTTCAAAGACTCAGCTGTTAAAACTCTATTAGATATAGGAGCCTTTTTGTTCTTGTACAAGTGCCACATTTTTGCAACAAATATACCCTGATTGGCGCAAAAATTTATTACCTGTTCCAAAGGCTACATTTAGCAGTTTTAACTCTACCATGAAACCCATTGGTGTCATCAATTTACCCTTAATATTCCCCCCACTAAGGGATCCCTCAGATTAAGTGTAGAATTTGTAATACTTTCTGATGCCATTTGTGACTACCTTATACTAGGTAATGATACCTTCTGCATGTATGGAATTGACATTTTCCAGTCCAAAGATAGATATTTTACCATTGGAGGAGATTGGAAAAGGAAATACCAAATTTGCAACATCCATTCTGAGATTATTGCACCCATTTCTCAGGAACCTGACCCCAAGGAATTAGAAGATTTTAATCAAGAATATATGTCCCAAGCTGCTATAAGTGACATACTAACCAAGGCTCAAGTACTAGATATTCTTAAAGTATGCCATAAGAATAAAGAAGCCTTCTGTACCACTGAAGAGCCTATTGGCAATGTTACAGGACATGATATTAAATTAGAATTAACTTGTGAACCTCCTTACCCACCTGCTCTAAGAAAAGCAGCCTACCCTTCTAGCCCTAAATCTAGGATAGCCTTAGAAACACACATTAAAGAGCTTATAGATTTACGTGTACTTAGAAAAGTGGGCCATAATGAACAAGTAGAAATAACTACCCCAGTTATTATTGCCTGGCATAATGATAAGTCTAGGATGGTTGGAGATTTTAGAGCTCTAAATAATTACACTAAAGCTGATAATTATCCCATTCCAAGAATTGACCACTCTCTTCATAACTTATCAAAAGCTAAGTACATAACCTGCATGGATGTTCTCAAAGGGTTTCACCAGATACCTATAGAACTTAATAGCCGCCAATTTATGAGAATTATCTGCCATCTTGGTGTTTTTGAATACCTCAGAATGCCCTTTGGAATTAAGAATGCACCTTCTCATTTCCAAAGAATGATGGACTCTATTTTTGGATCTTTTATCCGCCAGTGCTGGATGATGATTTATATTGATGATATAATCATTTATTCAGATGACTGGGAAACTCATATAGAAAAGATACAAATAGTATTAGAAACTTCTATTAAAGCTGGTCTAAAAATGTCTATTAAAAAGTGCAACTTTGGATATGGTGAACTTAAAGCTTTAGGACATATTGTTTCTGGACTATCCCTAGCCATTGACCAAAACAAAGTAGCAGCTGTAATGCTCAAACCTATGCCTCAGAATATCACTGAAATGCAATCTTTTCTTGGATTTTGTGGATATTATAGGAAACATATTGAGAAATTTGCTATTTTAGCCAAGTCATTATATGAGTTATGTAGTAAAGAAACCATTTATGAAATGACTCACCCTAGAGTACTGGATTATGAACAATTGAAGCTAGCCCTTACTACTGCTCCTGTGCTAGCTCAACCAGATTATAACTTACCATTTATTCTGTACATAGATGCTTGTTTAGATGGCTTAGGTGCTGTCTTACATCAAGAATTCCTTGTTGAAGATAAATTGGTAGAAAAACCAGTTCTGTTTATTTCAAGACAAATTAAACCAACAGAGAAAAGGTATGGAGCCAGTCAGATGGAATGTCTAGCTCTTGTATGGTCCTTAGAAAAGTTACATTATTATCTTGAAGGTAGTAGAATTGTTGTAGTCACTGATTGCACAGCAGTTAAAACCCTTATGAATATGCAGACTCCCAAGAGGCATATGTTAAGATGGCAAATTGCTATTCAACAATACAGAGGACATATGACTATTGTTCATCAAGCTGGCAAAAAGCATAGTAATGCTGATGGCTTGAGCAGATGGGCTTTACCAAATACTCCAGATAACCCTGCCTGGGATCCTGAAGATGAAGATATATTCCCAATTTTAGGAATACATGTCTGTGATTTGGATGAAGCCTACTACAGCCTTATAAGAAATAGTTACCAGTCTGATCCTGAATTTGTCAAACTACTAGATATACTTAGCAATGAAAATAGTTCCCATGAATTAATTGCTAGTCTACCTCCCTGGTTATCCAAACCTTACTCTTCTGGTAAGTTCTCTCTATTAGATGGAATATTGTACTTTAAAGAAAGGCATTCCAGTGTAATAGTCTTATGTGACCAACTGCAGATTGAAGCCCTTATGAAAGAATGCCATGATAATGTTGGTGCTGGACATTTTTCTGAAGAAAGGACTATTGAAAGAGTCAGAACTACAGCTTGGTGGAATAATTGGACTAATGAAGTAGCTACTTACATTAAATCCTGTGAAACTTGCCAGAAATCAAATAAGCAAACAGGTAAGAGATATGGGCTACTTCAAACCATCCAAGAACCCACCAAAAGATGGGAAATCATAAACATGGATTTTGTTACAGGTTTACCTCCTGGAGGGTCTTATTCCTTCAACTCTGTACTAGTGGTTGTAGACAGATATTCAAAAGGGCCAGATTTATTCCTAACCATAAAGATGATACAGCTATGGAAGTGGCTTTACTATTTTGGAATAGGATTATGGCTGACGTAGGAATACCAAAATAATCATTAGTGATAGAGACCCCAAATTTACTTCTGAATTTTGGAGAAATTTACATGACATGTTAGGCACTAAATTAGCTTTCTCTACTGCTTACCATCCCCAAACTGACGGATTGGCTGAAAGAATGATCCAAACTCTAGAAGATATGCTCAGAAAATTTTGTTCCTTTGGCTTAGAATTCAAAAATAGTGATGGTTATACTCATGATTGGGTTAGCTTACTCCCTGCATTAGAAATAGCTTATAACAGCAGTAAACATTCTTCATCCAAAGAAATCCCTTATATTTTGGAAAGAGGATGGATACCCAGAATGCCTAAAGATCATATTAATAACAAATTACCTCATGTACATCCCACTTCCCTAGACTTTAAAAGGATGCTTGACATTACACATGAACATGCTAAGAAATGTGTTCAAGAGGCAGCTGAATATAATAAGTTAAGATGGGACAAAAGTCATAAAGAACCATCCTTCCAAATTGGGGACAAAGTCCTATTGTCCACTGTGAATTTTAATAATTTGGGAGGTAACAGGAAACTTAAACCTTCCTTTGTTGGCCCTTTCACCATTAAGCAATTACATGGAAAAAATGCTGTGGAAGTTATTTTAACAGATGAATTTTCCAGAAAACACCCCGTTTTTCCAGTTAGCTTAATCAAGCCTTACACTAGTAGAGGCTCAGATACCCCTGTAGTAACACATGTACCTGTACCTATAATTGAACCTTTAGACACCTCTAACTTCAAAGTACATAAAATATTGAAGGATAAAAAGGAAAGGATCAATGGGAAAGATATTAGACTATACTTAGTAAGGTATAAAGGTCAATCAGCAGACAAAGATGAATGGATTCCTGAAGATAATATACCTGATGGTCCCATACATCTACGTAATTATAGAGCCTCCAAAAGAAATTGAGAATTTTTTTTTCTCTACAGACATTAGGATGAATTTTGTTTTCTCAAGTCTCATTTTAAAGGGAGGGAATGTCAGCTTGCTACTATGTCAGAGCCAACCTGACAAAAGTAACATAAAAAGAGACAGTATTACCACAATATTAAGACCCATTTATATGACTAATAATGTACAAAAAAAAACTCAGTTTACTTATTTTTATCCAATAAGCTTAGCAAAGTCCTGGCACCATAAAAATAAGTAATAAATTAAAATAAAAACTACTTTTTACAAAAAAGTACTAAATAACTTCTAAACCTTGAGGATAACTTAGAATATTATTTCATATTCTGAATCCTCATGCAAATTAATGTAGGGTCCCTCACTGGAAGTACCCCTGAATTCCTACTCCTTCACCTTGAACCAATTACCCGTAAGAATTGGCCACACTTATGTGTCACAGATGACATTACACACGTATGTACTTGTTATATATACATACCATATGTGAAATGACCAATTATGGACTTATAATTGAGGTGTTGTGTATAGTTTAGGAGTTGGGCCCAATTGGGGTTTAATCCTTCAACCCCGCGCGTGGATTATATAATCTAATTGGAAATTGGCCAAATGCGTGGAAATAGCTAATCCCCTAGTTACCACACGTGTACAGGTGTAACTAGGGTACTAGTAGATTCTACGTGGTTTATTTACAAGGTTTCATTAATAAAAACCTTGAATACATAAGAGTAACATAGCTAGCGTGGCCTTTGATGATTGGCCATAGCCATTTGTAGCCCATTTGCGTCATTTGTGGCCCATTTCAGATACAAATACACGTCAGTGTTGCTATGTACCTTAGTTACAATGACCAAATAGGTTATTAAGGTCATTATAAACACTTGTGACGCTGAAATAATGATCAGCAGTGCCATTGGGATGAGCCTTGTTAGTGCCAATCTCCCAAATTGGCCACATTGCGCTGAAATATAGCAACTACACGCACACAGGCAAGAAAGGTCCTCTACTATGAGTGAAAATAGTATATATAGAGCCCTCTTTCCACGCCAAATGTTGTTCATCATCATCAGTTTATATTACAGTCAATCAGTTACGCCGTGTCCTGTCCTTATTTCAGTTACTCTGCCCTGTTTGCCTGTTTTATCCTTGGTGTTCTTATTAAATCAACCATCCTACGTGACCAGCTCCTGCGCAGAAACCATCCAATCTACCCAGCAGCTCTACTTCACCCCCCTACGTGGCTTTTTGGCTTAAAAGAAGCAATAGTGAGTACTTCTTTTATCCTTCTGTCCCCATTCTGGTTCCTTAATTGGAAAAGCACTTTGGTACCACCTTCTGTTACGCAGAAACCCATTGTTTGCTTAATCAGATACCACCCTGCTTAGCAGATCTCTGATTTAGAGGGCACCTACAAACACCCCTGCGCCAGCAGGCCCCTCTATAAAAAAGAATTATATTCTTTACTACTTTTCTACGTGAAAATACCCCACTCTACCCATCCTTTGCACTCTTATCACCTTGTGTAGCTAAAAGGTACTAGCCCTTGGCATCACAGAGGCTGACAATTTGTATCTGAAATGGGCCACAAATGACGCAAATGGGCCACAAATGGCTATGGCCAATCATCAAAGGCCACGCTGGCTATGTTACTCTTATGTATTCAAGGTTTTTATTAATGAAACCTTGTAAATAAACCACGTAGAATCTAATAGTACCCTAGTTACACCTGTACACGTGTGGTAACTAGGGGATTAGCTATTTCCACGCATTTGGCCAATTTCCAATTGGATTATATAATCCACGCGCGGGGTTGGAGGATTAAACCCCAATTGGGCCCAACTCCTAAACTATACACAACACCTCAATTATAAGTCCATAATTGGTCATTTCACATATGGTATGTATATATAACAAGTACATACGTGTGTAATGTCATCTGTGACACATAAGTGTGGCCAATTCTTACGGGTAATTGGTTCAAGGTGAAGGAGTAGGAATTCAGGGGTACTTCCAGTGAGGGACCCTACATTAATTTGCATGAGGATTCAGAATATGAAATAATATTCTAAGTTATCCTCAAGGTTTAGAAGTTATTTAGTACTTTTTTGTAAAAAGTAGTTTTTATTTTAATTTATTACTTATTTTTATGGTGCTAGGACTTTGCTAAGTTTATAGAATAAAAATAAGTAAACTAAGTTTTTTATACATTATTAGTCATATTAATGGGTCTTAATACTGTGGTAATAATGTCTCTTTTTATGTTACTTTTGTCAGGTTGTCTCTGACATAGTAGCAAGCTGACAGCTGCGGAATGTGGAAAAGAAACTTTGTTGCTTTTTGTTTGGGGGTCGTTGCTTCAAAACTTATGTTTTTCTTTTTTTTCTGGGGGTCGTTCATGGGGGTCGCTGATTCAAAAAGAATGCACGTGTAACTTTTTAGGGGTCGTCAATGACTTCAACTGGCGCAGCTTTTCCTTGGTTTAAACTGTGGGCCGCTGATTCAAAAACTGACCCGCGTGTAACAATTTAGGGGTCGCTGGTCAGTTTTCTTTTTTTTTTCATTGCTCACAAAGTGGGGGTTGCTGATTCAAAAAATACGCGCATGTAATGAAATAGGGATTGCTGTCGCCCAAAAAGGGGGTCAATTGTTCAATAATAATTCTTGACAGGGGGTCGTCGCCTCAATCAATCCACAACTCAACAGCAACACCACCATTAAGCCCCTCCAAGCCCCCATTCCCCATTTCACTTATCAATTTACTTTTTATTACCTATTTTCCGTTACATAAACTAATAATGTTCATTCATTCTCTGTCTCAAAACAGGACTTCCGCACAATAAAACAGACTCCAGACAAAGCTTCCGCCAAGAAGATTGAAGACATCAAGACCCAACTAGAAAACATGAACCCTTCCCAAAGAGACCTCATGCTTGACGCCATCAACAAACTCCTAGAAGGCTCAGAAACAATCAACATCCTGTTACCCAGCGGAGCTCAGAAGACACGTGGAAGGCCCAAATCTCAAGGAAAAATCAAATTTCCGTGGAAAGAAGATCAAGTCAGACCGCCGGCAACCTTCTGAATTCAAAATTATAGCTAAAAAGGTTGCGCTGAAGAAATGGAAACAGAAAATAAGAAGAAACAAAAAACCCAGCACCTGACCATCAAGGAAGAAGTCAAAACACAAATCCAACCCTCTAGAAAAACTCCCCTGAAGAAAGAAGACCCCACAGAGAAGAAGAAGGTAAAATTCAGTGTTCCAGACAACAAAAAGGATGAAAATCTTCAGCCAAAGAGTACCTGGCCAGTTTGATCAAGAAAGCCTCCAGCTAAAAACCCAGAGCATCCAAAAACACTTTCAGAAGCTCCCCATCCCCTTTCTTATTATTCTCACCATCTCCCTAATTTTATTATTGATCACATTGTAAGGCTTTGGAACCCCAACTCAGACGGCCATTGTGGTTTTTGAGCAGTATCTTCTGTTTTACATCAAGATCAAGATCAATGGCCCAAAATTCGAGAAGAAGTTGCCCATCAAATCTCCAGCAGGAAAGAACATTATGAAGATAACTTACTTGTCCTGAATGTTGAATCAGCCCTCAAGCGCATCAAGTTTGAAGTTACTGAAGATGAAGAAGACCAATCCTGCGGCAAAGAAAACTGGATGTCCCTTCCAAGTACTGGTTATGCTCTTGCTGATCTTTATCAAAGGCCTTTTTTCTTTTTCTCTAAATCTTGCTCTGAAACCATGCTCCCATCTTTTTCACCTCCAAACAACAAACCCCCTTTCTTCATTGCTTTATTAGGCAAACATATCATGGTTCTTGAGCTTAAAAACCCCTCCCTCTTTCCAGCTCCTCAACTAGCCTCAGAATGGACCAGATATGCATCTCAAGACGCCTTAGCTTGGAAGATAAATATGATGATTTTTTTAAATTGACTCAAGAATTACAGAAGAATACTAGATCCAACAGAATGGTTTATTAGCTCATGTTTTTCTTTTACTTTTCTTGACATTTTTGTTATTGGGCTTGTTTTTCTTTTACTACTCCTTCCTGCTATAAAATGTGAAGGTTTTTTTCCCTTTTGCATTGGAAATATGAGATCTGTGTTGGTTTTTTTGGGACCCAAATCTTGAAGCAGAATAAAATCAAAGAGGGGAGTTATTTCCTGATTGAAAAATAATTGTAAGAGGTTTGTTCATTTTGTTTGATAGAAAATAAAAAAAAATGTAATGAAAATAAATTGAAATATAGACTAAGTATGTGCTGCAGACAATTTTTGAAAAATAAGGAAAAAAGAAGGTTGGCTTCTTGGTTTGAGGTTTTTGGAGCAAGGGAAATGTAAAATGAAAGTTCTATATTCAGGAATGCGTGGAACAATTTATCTGATGTACAAAAAATGATTTGGATTTTAAGGGAATGATGGGCTATGGAATATAGCTGAAACAAACAGAAGAAACAGATGAATTCTAAGCTCATCAACATTAGTTGGTTATATCAAGGGGATGTGTCAGATTCAAAGCTGTAAATCTGCCACAGAATTACAGCTTTGAATTTGTACTGTGTATGGGAAGTGATCTAAAATGTAAATTAATAGTGGGCTATGGAAAATAATTGAAATAGAGGAAAAATAGGATGTTTCCCTTTTTAGTTCATTTTTTTCAACTATGGGTCATGTCACACAAAAGAGTAACAACCAGAACCTTGTCAAAATACTTCATTTTTCATGTTAGCATGCTGCATGGTAATTTTATTTGAATATTTATTTTACATGTGTTTTTGATGCTCTTTTTGCGTTTTTTTTTTCATATAATTTATGTGGTGTAATGATGTGTATAAATGGTTGAGTAGTGGTTTAAAAAATAAATCCCTGGCGGTGGAATTTCAGCCAAATTAAATCAATGACCCCCTGCGCGCGGGTCCAAATTGTATCAGCGACCCCCATTTGGGGGGTCGGACCAATTTACCAATTTTGGACTCCTTCCAGACGTCAAGGTTTGGTCGTCACAAATTCTCGAAATAATAGGGGGTCGTTCCTTCAAATAACAGGGGTCGGCAATTCAATTCCCTTTATATATTTTTAGGTCCTTTTGGGACGGGGAAATATGGATAAAAAAAAAGAAATAGCGGAATAATAAATATTCCAGAGGGGCCTGCAAGCAGGGGTTTTTATGGTGCCCTCTAAATATCAGGACCTATAAATAGGTTGGTTTTGGGGGTTAACCTGATCTGCTGGGGCCTGTAAAACAGGGGTATTTATGATGCCCAGGATATAAGAATTGGGGAGGAGAGGTAACAAGAATTATACTTACTATTTCTTGTTACAGAAATCCTCCAAGATGGTGACAGGGTTAACAGAGGTGGCTGGTGAATCTGGGGAGAGTTCTGTTGACGCTGGAAAATGGCTAAATGAAACACTGAAGGGCCACAAGATTGGACACAATGCTATAAGCAGGGGGACAATGCTGAGTGGTAATTTCCAGTAGGTATGATAAAGCTGGGGAATCCTTTGTTGGGGGGATTCAGGGGTCTTTAAATATTCAAGAAGGACCTCTGGGGACGAAATCAGAGAGTTCTGTAAGTGATGGGAACAGCTCAAGTGATCATTTAATCTACAGGGTTGATCATCTGGTAGATCCTCCCTGGGCCAGATCAGTAGAAGATCCGTGGGAGCTGGGGATCTTAATTCAAGATCCTTTTTGTATAGCACTTCTTTGAAGCTAGTAGATCTTTCATGAGGTCAAGGGTATTTTTGTCATTGGAGCCTGTCACATGTTTGAAAGGTATTGAGAGTGAGATGTAACAGGTCTTGATTAATTTACTATTTGTTAAGTTATTTTGTTATATTGGATAAGTAATATAAGGAGTTTTAATTTAGGGGTCACTTTGGTGAGTGACCCTAGGTTAATTTCTACGTAGAATTCATTTCTGAACTCAGAATTTCCTTATCATTATTTGTTAATCAGTTATAATTGTTTTGTTATATTCTTTGTTACTATTGTCAAGCTTGTCTCTGCATAGTAGCAGGCTGACATGAAGCCACATCTTGACAGGCACAAGGCATTATACTAAAGGTTTTGCCGCAATGACAAGATTTTCAAAGTGAGACTATAGAGCACCAACCGCGGAAACCACTTGTTACAACAAGCCTTTTGGTTGTTGGTGACTGTTGGGTACTTTTGCATTTGAGAACAGAAATGGATGGTAGTGGGGTTGCATGGCGTCACAGTGCGGGTTTCAGAAAAGGCTGGGAATGGTGTAAATGGATGTCTGCAGGGAGGAACCGGCAGATGAGAAAGGGAGTTTGGAAAATACAAAGGACAGTATCTTTGTGTGACATCAGGGAGCAGAGGGCAGCAAAAGGAGGAAAACTGAATCAGCTTGTCCCAGTGCATTGCCACATGAAGTGCTTGACCTGATTGACAAGTGCAACAAAATTTCTAAAATCCATGAAGAACATTTGTACTAATGCTTTGCATGGTCTTCAGATTGCCTTGGAAAGTTGTCCACATTAATACAGATGTTTTGCATGGAGTTTACCAATTTTGTTGCACTTGTTGATCAGGTCAAGCACTTTTTGTGGCAATGCACTGGGACAGCCCCTGGGTGAGGCACCGCAATAATAAATTCCTCAAATGCCTGCAGTTGACATGTGTCATCTTGAGTATTACTGAAGACCTTTATTGATGCAAGCTTGGAGTGAGGTAAGCTTCACTGCTGGCATCAATTGGGCAAAAACGGCTGGTTGAGAAGTTCTTGAACAGCCGTGTTTTACCAGTGATTGGACAGGCACAGTCTGACCAAAGCCCGTGCCAGCCAGTTTGATGGGCCTGACCAATAGGTTTGACTGCAACCAGTCACCACCAGCCAGGAACTGATTGGGCAGACCCGCTTGAATGGCCAGCATGGGCTTTGGTTGGACGGTGCATGTCCAAGATCACTGGTTGAACATGTCTGTCTGAGCACTGCTTGACCAGCCATGTTTGACTGGTCAATGCTGACAGTGCTTACAATAGTGTCATCTTGTGATACAGTAGTGATATGATGTTAGTATCTTGTAATATGACAGTGATCTGATATTGTTATATTGGGATATGACAGTTATATGATATGGTGATGTTATATGAGGGTGGTTTGAAAAATTTGACCACTACAAGATATCCCGTAATGTCTTACTCAGTATCCCGTACGGGATATGTTGTAGGGTATGTAGTGCACTACATACCCTACAATATATCCCATATGGGATACTGAGTAAGACATTACGGGATACATGGGATATCTTTTAGTGATCAGCTTTTTCAAACAACCCCCATATAACATCACCATATCACCATATCACATAACTGTCATATCCCAATATAACAATATCATATCACTGTCATATTACAAGATAACACCATCATATCACTATCATATCACAAGATAACACTATTGTAAGCACTGTCAGCATTGACCAGTCAAACATGGATGGTCGTGCAGTGCTCAAAAATATGTGTTCAACCAGTGATCTTGGACAGGCACCTTCCAACCAAAGCCCATGCTGGCCATTCAAGCGGGTCTGCCCAATCAGTTCCTGGCTGGTAGTGACTGGTTGCATTCAAACCAATTGGACAGGCCCCAACTGGCTGGCACGGGCTTTGGTCAGACCGTTCCTGTCCAATCACTGGTTAAACACAGCTGTTCAAGAACTGCTCAACCAGATTTGTTTGACCAATCAATGCCAGAAGTGAAGCTTGCCTCAAGCTCCAAGCTTGCATCAACTAAGGACTTCAGTAATACTCAAGTTGCCACATGTAAACTGCCGGCATTTGAGCAAGTTTTTATTGCAGTGCCTGACCCAGTGGCTTTTCCAGTGCATTGCCGCAAGGAGTGCTTGACCTGATCAACAAGTGCAAAAAAAATTGGTAAAATCCATGCAAAACATCTGTACTAATGTACTGGAAAACGTTTCAAAGCAATATGCAGATTGCAACTCCATGCAAAAAATTAGTGGAAATGTTTTGCATGGGGTTTAGAAATTTTTTTGCCCTTGTTGATCAGGTCAAGCACTTCTTGTGGCAATGCGCTGGGAAAAGCTGATTCAGTTTTCCTCCTTTTGCTGCCCTCTGCTCCCTGATGTCACACAAAGATACTGTCCTTTGTATTTTACAAACTCCCTTTCCCATCTGGTTCCTCCCTGAAGACATCCATTTACACCATTCCCTGACTTTTCTGCACCCTGCACTGTGACACCATGCAACCCTATACCATCCATTTCTGTTCTCAAATGCAAAAGTACCCAACAGTCACCAACAAACAAAAGGCTTGTTGCAACACAAGTGCTTTCTGCGGTTTGTGCTCTATAGTCTCACTTTTGAAATCCTGCCATTGCGGCAAAACCTTAAGTATTGTGCCTTTTGCCTGTCAAGATTGGGCTTCACACATCAAAATTTCACAAATTACCTATTTTTCCCATGTCTTCTCAGGAAAAAAGAACCTTGCACATGGTGAATCAAAAGAATAAATATGGCCAATTGATTCCTCTGACTTGAGTCAAGGGTTGATTTTCATGTAGTGTTGTGGTAGTATCATGCCTTTTGCCTGTGAAGATGTGACTTCACGCATCAAAATTTCACAAATTACCCTTTTCTTTCTATGTTTCCCCATGACAGAAGGCCCTTGCACATGGTGAATCAAAAACATAGATATGGCCAATTAACTCCTGTGAGCCAAGATTTGATTTGCATATAGTGGTGTGGTGGTATCACGTGTTTTGCCTGTCAAGATTTGGCTTCACACATCAAACTTTCACAAATTACCTGTTTTTTCTTTGTTTCCTCATGAAAAAGGACCCTTGCACATGGTGAATCAAAAAAATATATATGGCCTATTTATGGCTGCGGGTCAATGTTCATCTTTGATATAGTGGTGTGGTATTATCACATTTTTTGCCTGTCAAGATTTGGCTTCACGCATGAATATTTCACAAATTACTTTTTTTTTCTGTGTTTTCTCAGGAAAAAAGACCCTTACACATGGTGGAAAAAAAATATATGCAGACAATTGATGCCTTTGAGCCAAATTTTTATTTTCATATAGTGGTGTGGTAACAGCGTTTTTGCTTGTCAAGATTTGGCTTCATGCATCAAAATTTTACAAATTACCCATTTTTTCTGCATTTTCTCAGGAAAAAATACCCATGCACATGGTGAATCAAAAATGTAGATATGGTCAATTGATGTCTGTGAGCCCAGGATTGATTTGAATGTAGTTTTGTTGTAGTATCATGCCTTTTGCCTGTCCAGATTGGGCTTTGCGCATCAAAAGTTCACAAATTCCCTATTTATCCTGTGTTTTCTCAGGAAAAAAGACCCTTGCACATGGTGAATCAAAAAAATGGATAAAGCCAATTGATGCCTGTGAGCCGAGGTTTGATTTTTAAATATTGGTTTGGTAGTATCACATGTTTTGCCCATCAAGAGTTGGCTTCACAATTGAAAATTTCCCAAATCTTCCGTTTTTTCTGTGTTTTCTCAGGAACAAAGACCCTTTCACACGGTGAATCAAAAACTTAGGTATTGCAAATTGATGTATCAGACTCAAGGGTTGATTTGCATATAGTGGTGTGGTATTATCATGCCTTTTGCCTGTCAAGATTTTGCTTCACAAATCAAATTTTCACAACTTACCTATTTTCCCGTGTTTTCTCAGGAAAATAGACCCTTTCCCATGGTGAATCAAAGACATAGATATGGCCAATTCATGCCTGTGAGCCAAGGTTTGTTTTTCACCTAGTGGTGTGTTAGCATTCATTGCGTGTTTTGGCTGTCAAGATTTGGCTTCATGCATCAAAGTTTCACAAATTACCTTTTGTGAGCCTGGGCCTCTACGGTGGCAGCAGGACACAAGGATTTGGGGGGCAACTCAATGAATTTCAAGGGAAAGAATGACAAGAAGATGTAAGATGAGGACTTAATGAATGATAAACAAGCTCTATGAAGCTTAAGATGATAATCAAGGTTGAAACCTTGCTTCTCTGACCCTAGGAGGGGAGGAATGATGCTCAATCCTAGAAAGGAGAGGGAGTAGCGGAGTATGCTCTACGCCTCCTCTGTTAAGTAACAAGAGGGTGAAGCTGCTCTTCAGCAGTCCTATTTTTTAGGCTAAAAGAAACTAGCCAAGGCTTTTAAGGGAAAACCTGGGTGGGAATGATAACTTAGAAGCCCACTAAAAAGCAATGAAATATGCTGATAACTTCTATGAGAAGTGCCTCTGATGAATGATGATGATGAAGAGGAAAGGTTATGATCAAAAGATCAGAAGAATAAAATTAGAGAGCAGTAGGTAAGAGTAGTGATGAATTAGTCAACAACAGGTGACCCCAGATGACCACTAAGAAGTGAGGAAATGGGAGGACCTTTAGGTTGTTGAGTAATGATACAAACTCTGGAGTAATGCTCTAAAAATTATTGTTCTGGTTGGATGATCTTAGGTTGTTCATCCTTCAGCTATGTGGAGGATGAACTCAGAAGATCAAATTGAATATATGCAATGTACAAAACCATGTGCAAAACCTTGAAGATTAAATGGAATATATTCACAAAGGAAATAACTTAGAAGTGATTTAATCTTAAATAATTATTCCTCATTTCTGCGGAATAACCCAACACAACTATGGCACATGCAATATATGAAATTGAAGCTGTAATATCATGGATTATGAGTAAGGCACTGTTGAAGCCTTTTGGGCAACAGTGTTGTCTCTAAGGCTGACACCTTTTTTCCTGTGTTTTCTCAGGAAAAAAGACCCTTGCACATTGTGAATTAAAAACATAGATATGGCCAATTCATGCCTGTGAGCCAAGGTTTTATTTGAATTTAGTGGTATGGTATTATCATGCCTTTTGCCTGTTAAGATTGGTCTTCATGCATCAAAATTTCACAAATTACCTATTTTTCCTGTGTTTTCTCAGGAAAAAAGACCCTTGCACATGGCACCACAAAAAAACAATTATCACATGATGTAAATTGACATGTGGATAGGTGCAGAAAGGTATCTGTGATCTATCTGGTGCATCACGGATTCAGCCCCCTGGAACCCACAAAGGCGCCATTGTAATTGGGATGAACTAAAATTTGAGCTACATTGGAGCAGGGATTGATTCTACATGAGGGGGTATCAAATATACCAAATCCACCATTAGGAACCAGTCAATTATCCAAAAATTTTTTTCTTCAAAAGTGAATCCAAAACAGTGATTGATGAGCAACCAACATGTTTTAAAAATGGTGGATTTCTGAAACCCAGTCAATTACATAAGTGTGGATTTGCATATATTTGATACCCCCTATGATGTCACTTGTAATAAAGGTAAAATTGATTTTGGGTGGTGCGGTGAATCAGAAAAATTGATCTGGATGTGAGCCAAGGTTTGATTTAAATATAGTGGTGTGGTAGTATCACGTGTCTTGCCTGTCAAGATTGGGCTTCACCCATCAAAATTTCACAAATTACCTATTTTTCCTGTGTTTTTCCAGGAAAAAGACCCTTGCACATGGTGAATCAAACCACAGATATAGGCAATTGATACTTCTGAGTCAGGGTTTGATTTCCATATAGTGGTTTTGTAGTATCATGCCTTTTGCCTGGCAAGACTTGGCTACAGGCATCAAAAGTTCACAAATTACCCGTTTTTTCTGTGTTTTCTCAGTAACAAAGATCCTGTCACATGGTGAATCAAAAAAATAGATACGGCCAATTGCTGCTTGTGAGCCCAAGTTTGATTTGCATATAGTGGTGTGGTATTATCATGCCTTTTGCCTACCAAGATTGGGCTTTGTGCATCAAAATTTCACAAATGACCTATTTTTCCCCTGTTTTCTCAGGAAAAAAGCCCCTTGCACATGGTGAATCAATGAAATTTTGATGCACAAAGCCCAATCTTGACAGGCAAAATGCATGAAATTGCCACACCACTATATGAAAATCAAACCTTGGCTCACAGGAATCAATTGGCCATATCCATGTTTTTTATTCACCATGTGAAAGGGTCTTTGTTCCTTAGACAACACAGAAAACACGGGTAATTTGTGATCTTTTGATGTGTGAAGCCAAGTCTTGACAGGCAAAAGGCATGATAGTACAACAACACTATATGGAAATCAAACCCTGATTCAGAGGCCCAAATTGGGTATATCTGTGTTTTTGATTTACCATGTGCAAGGGTCTTTTTGATGGGAAAACAAAGGAAAAATAGGTAAATTGGGAAATGTTGATGCATGAAGCCAAATCTTGACAGGCAAAACAAGTGATACTACCACACCAATATATGAAAATCAAACCTTGGCTCGCAGGCATCAATTGCCATATCAATATTTTTGATTCACTATGTTCAAGGGTCTTTTTTCCCGAGAAAACACAGGACAAAGAGGTAATTTGTGAAATTTTGATGCAGGAAGACCAATCTTGACAGGCAAAGGGAATGATATTACCAAACCAATATATTCAAATCAAACCTTTGCTCACAGGCATGAATTTTCCATATCTTTGTTTTTGATTCACTCTGTGCAAGGGTCTTTTTTCCTGAGGAAAGACAGGAAAAAAAGGTAATTTGTGAAATTTTGATGCAAGAAGCCAAATCTTGAAAAGCAAAACACACAGTCCTACCACACCAATATATGAAAATCAAACTTTGGCTCACAAGCATCAATTTTCTATATCTTTGATTTTCTTTCACCATGTGCAAGGGTCTTTTTTCCTGAGAAAAGGCAGAAAAAAAAGGTGATTTGTGACATATTCATGCGTGAAGCCAAATCTTGACCTGCAAAACACGTGATACTACCACAAAAATATATGACAATAAAACCTTGTCTCACAGGCATCAATTGGATATATCCATGTTTTTGATTCACCATGTGCAAGGGTCTTTTTTCCTGAGAAAATGTGTGATAAATAGGGAATTTGTGAAATTTTGATGTGTGAAGCCCAATCTTGACACACAAAAGGCATGATACTACCACACCACTAGATTTAAATCAGTCCTTGGCTCAAAGGCATAAAATTTCCATATCTACATTTTTGATTCACCATGTGCAAGGGTCTTTTTTCCTGAGAAAATGCAGAACAAAAGGTAATTTGTGAAATATTCATGTGTGAAGCCAAATCTTGACAGGCAAAACATGTGATAATAGTACCACACCACAATATCAAAGATGAACATTGACTCAAAGCTATCATTTGGCCCTATCTATGTTTTTGATTCACCATGTGCAAGGGTCTTTTTCATGGGAAAACACAGGAAAAATAGGTAATTTGTGAAATGTTGATGCGTGAAGCCAAATATTGACAGGCAAAACAAGTGATACTACCACACCAATACATGCAAACCAACCTTTGACTCAGATGCATCAATGTTTAATTTTTATGTTTTTGATTCATCATGTGCAGGGGTCTTTTCTCCTGAGAAAACACAGGAAAAACAGCTAATTTGTGAAATTTTCAGGTGTGAATCCCAATTGTGACAGGAAAAACATGTGATACTACCACACCACTTTATGAAAATCAATTCTTGGCTCACAGGCATCAATTTTTCCTATCTATGTTTCTGATTCACCATGTGAAAGGGTCTTTTTTCCAAAGAAAACATGGTAAAAATAGGTAATTTGTAAACTTTTGATGTGTGATGCCCAATCTTGACAAGCAAGAGGCATGATACTACCACACCACTTTACTCCAATAAGCACTTGACTGACAGGCATCAATTGGCCATATCCATGTTTTTGATTCACCATGTGCAAGGGTCTTTTTTCCTGAGAAAACATGGGAAAAAGAGATAATTTGTGGAATTTTTATATGTGAAGCCAAATCCTGACAAGCAAAAGGCATGATACTACCACACCATATATGAAAATCAAAACTTTACTCAGATTCATCAATTGGCCATACCTTTGTTTTTGATTCACCATGTGCAAGGGTCTTTTTTCCTGGCAAAACACAGGAAAAATAGGCAATTTGTGAAATTTTGATGTGTGAGGCCCAATCTTGACAGGCAAAAGGCATGATACTACCACACCATTATATGAAAATCTGACCTTGGCTCACAGGAATCAATTAGCCATATTTATTTTTTTGATTCCCCAGGTGCAAGGGTCTTTTTTCATGAGAAAATGCAGAAAAAATGGGTAATAGGGGGTATTAAATATAGGCAAATCCACACTTATTTAATTGACTGGTTTTCAAAAATCAACCATTTTTAAAACCTGTTGGTTGCTCATCAATCATTATTTTGGATCCAGCAATGAACAAAATGATTTTTGGATAATTGACTGGCTTCTAATTGTGGATTTGGTATATTTGACACCCCCTAATTTGTGAAATTTTGATGCATGAAGCCAAATCTTCTCAGGCAAACAACCAATACTAGTAACACACCACTATATTTAAATTGAAACTTGGCTCACATCCATCAATTTTCTATATCCATTCTTTTTTTCACCATGTGCAAGGGACTTTTTTCCTGAGAAAATACAGAAAAACAGGGTGATTTGTGAAATATCCATGCCTGAAGCCAAAGCTTGCCAGGCAAAACATGCAATACTACCACACAACTATATGAAAATCAAATCTTGGCTCAAAGGAATTAATGTACCATATCTATGTTTTTGATTCACCAAGTGCAACGGTCTTTTTTCATGAGAAAACACAGAAAAAAATTGTAATTTGTGAAATTTTCATGCGTGAAGCCACATCTCAACAGGCAAAAGGCATGATACTGCCACACCACTATATGAAAATAAAACCTTGACTCAGAGGCATCAATTGGAAATATCTATGTTTTTGATTCACCATGTGCAAGGGTCTTCTGTCATGAGAAAACGTAGAAAAAATGGGTAATTTGTGAAATTTTGATGCGTGAAGTCACATCTTAACAGGCAAAAGGCATCATACTTCCACGAAACTACATGAAAACACTACAAACATTTACAATTCTACCCAGAAGGAAAATGTGAACTTGAAATGGGCAAAACATATACCCAATTTCACAAAAAATGGCCAGAAGTGAAAAATAAGCTATACTGAGTATGCTCAGCATTTTTTTTTTTTACAAACTGAGCAGAAATCATTTTTATTCATTCTGGCAACTTTAGGGGATTTTGCTGAGCATGCTCAGTTTTGCTCAATTTTTATTACTGAGCCATTTTGTTGAAAAAAGTTAACATTTTGCTTAACCCAAACTACAGTTTTTTCTTTGGGTAAAGTTACAAATGTTTTTAGTGAGAGAAGGGCAACTATGGATGCGCCTTTTAACAATTTTTTTTGCGTTGTGCTACACGTGTCTTTTTCATTACATTTTATTTTTATTATTGTTGTTTCATTTCTCTTGCATCTACAATACATGGGGGTTCCTTGCCTCCTGTGCAACACAGAAATCCATTGAGAAAAAATGTGCAATGCAGAAATTCCGCTGGTTGAACAGTGGAGCCTTGGGTTGACCTCCAATGGCATACCATGGCGGCCACCAGTAGCGCGCAGCAGCTGGTTCATAGCCCACGTGGAACCCATGGCGGCAAGAGGTGGATCCACACAGCTGTGATGCGGTGGTGACCACGGGGAGGTGGGGACCTCACTTGGTTGGTTGCCCCAAGCCATTGATCATTGTGGACTCCAGGAGTCCAGCCCAAGGTGTCAGCGTTGGAAGCCCAATGAAACACAGGATTCCTGGAGTTGGTTAGGGTGATCCATCTATCAATGGTGTAACCATTACAATACACGTAGAGCCTAACGGCGTGTATTGTATCAGTTTGGAGTGGCAATACCGTGTATCAGTATTGTATTGGGTTAGCAATACAATATGAATTTGTTTAGGTATGTATTTCCTGACCCAATACACTACATCAAAAAAAAAAATCTTTGTATTGGAGGGCTGATACTACTCCAATACATCATGTATCAGAAGGGTATTGGTGGTATTGGCCCTCCAATACAATACAGAGTTCCCAAAAACTGTGTAGTGCACAATTACAATACAGTGTATTGGCCGTTACAATACATGTATTGTAATGGTTACACCGTTGCATCCGTTATACAAATGGGAATGGAAGGTTCCGGAAAAACCTTGAGACCCTAACAACAATTCCGCATTAGTTGGTTATTGAGGCTCTGTACCTTATCCAGATGGGTATGGGCTCTGTGAACACTGGACAGAGCCTTCAGGCTTGTGCCTGTGTGTTTGGTGTTCTGTTGTTGTTACTCCAACATTCAGTGGTTTGTTTGGCCTTCCAATGGTGTTACTCTAATGTTCCTTGGTTTTCATTATAGCAGTTTTGCATTAGGGCAACGGATGTGGAATATTCCACCAAACGTAGCAGAATGGTTTCCGCAGGGGCCTCAGCTTGACGTCCACTGCAGATTCAATGGGCAATGTTGGTTGCGCGTTGCAAAAAGCCAAACACCAACATGCCAATTTGTCTGTGGTGTAATAAATGGTTTGCGAAGATGAAAGGGGATGAGTAGTTGTCCAAGGTTGAAAAGGGTAGCGGTCAGGGGTTGGGCTTGCCAGGATTCAAACACCGGACTCCAAACATTCTCCAATGTAAACTATTCCTCACGTGAGAGACATCAAGCTTCTGTGGGTGATGGTTACCGCTAGGCCATCCGGGCCCTAAATGTTAGTTTTTGCAAGTATCCTGTTTGGAGATGCTATAAACCCCTCACTCAATTCCACAAGCCTCTCGGAAAAGGCTTGGGCAGAGTCACGGATATAAGGAAGGGCAACTGAAGTAGAGACTCACATACGTTGAGGGGAGTCTTGGAATTCACTCAACAATTCTTTGACATTAAAGAAGTGGAAAATAAAAAATAAGAAACAGAGGGAAAAGAAACAACACAGAAACAAGGATTGATTCTAAAAATTATGAAAAAATACTAGCTTCACTAAGTCTCTTGATTGGAGGATCCCAGGGGAACCTTGCATTGCAAAGCAACACTTCCTGAATGGGCAACTCCCGTCACAGGAGGTCACAGGCTGAGGAATTTGTGTTCAGTTTGGAAAAAATAGTGCAGCAAGGTAGTATAGGGTAGTGTACATGGGAAAATGCGCAAGAAGCATGCAGATATCACTCTCAAAGGAAAAGGGTGTGGGGGTATGGTGGTTCAGTAAAATGGAAAATGGGAACAGCCTCAAGTTGGCTTGTCTCTCAGGCGAGAAATCATATTCAACTCATACGCCCCTGTGGGGTCTTTGTTGATTGGGGCTTAGGAGCTTGCAGGGAGCTGAAAGATTCAGACCTCTGTTGAATATCAAGAGGGCTTTAATGGAGCTTGACCTGACTGGTAAATATAGAGCCACCAACCTGGTCACAACTCACATCATTTTACTAGCTGGTATAAGATATGATGGCCAATTGAAATGCACCTCAGACAGATATTTCCCAAGTGATGTGTGTGTCAATTTAAAGATTCAAGCTCCAAGTGTGAGATTTTTTTCAGGTGCAACACTTCCCACCAGGGTCCTATCTTATGAGGACCTTGGCGCTGCATGGTCATGTTGGCAATGGCTAGATAGTTCCAACAAAATACTGGTTACGCTGATATTCTTACATATTTTACATGCCTATGTACGGCACAAGTAAATTAGCTGCTACTAGCCTGGTAATCACCAGCAAGTGCTATGGCACACTTGTCTGAACTTGTGTAACAAGTGAGTTCGTTGACTTATGAATTGGCACAAATGGGTCATTCAGGTTATGGGGAAATCGTAGCGATTTTCGTGACTAATGCGGTGAGCTTGTGAAATGCAATGGTTGATAATGTACAAACGGCTGAAATACTACTTAAAGGCCGACGCCAACGTTGGCACCGACGCCGGCGGGTCCACCGGCTGATACTCCAACATTGGCACCGACAAGACCGGGTCCACCAGCCTCGGCACCGACGTCGGCATTGATCCCACCGGGCCCGCCAACTCCTGCGTCGACGTTAGCAGTGATGCCTCCGGGTCCACCGATTCCGGCTCCCACCTGGGCGTTGATGCCATTAGGCCCACCGACTCCAACTCCGACGTTAGCACCCAAGCCACCGGGTCCGAGGCCTACACCAACGTTGGCCCCACCGAGTCCACCGAGTCCAACGTTGAGCCCTAAGCCGGGAAAGCCACCGAGTCCGCCAAAGCCGGGGAGAATGCCGAAGCCGTGGCCCACACCACCGGCTGCAGGGAACAAACCACCGAAACCTATTGAAGCGGGTTGCGACTCTCTAAGCATGTTGACACGTGAGATGAGAATGGTATTAGCAAGCATACCAGGACGACCAGGGTAGCCTTGCGGGGGGCCTTGGTAGGCAGGTTGGGAGGAGGAGGGGGAGGGGTGGCTTGGGTGGTAGGAAGGGGTTGATGGGGCGTATGAACCAGAGTCGTAATCAGAGCTGTAATCGCTTGGGTGGTTCTCTTCAACTGGCGTGCCAATGACACCTGGAGCAGGAATGAGGAAGACAATGATGATTAGAATCGTACATTTGGAGGATATAGGGACTCGAGCAAATGAGCCTTACCGCTGGCGGCAACGAGAAGAGTGATGAGTAAGGTAGACTGCATGTTGATTGGTGATAATAAAGAATTCAAAAAAAGAATGTTGCTGTTGATGGATTAATGAGTGCGAACAAGTGATAATGATAAATTAATTGAGGAGATAGGCCTTGGTTGAGTCGATGGAAGAGATAAAGAGATGATGAGAGAATGTTGTCAAAGGGCACAACTCGTCCCATCTTAAATATCTGATCTGCTCACGGTAGGAAGTGTTGTGATCAACGCATTGCTTGCTGGAAGACGATTCTGCGCGGCTACTCCATGAAACATAGCCGACACTGGCAAGTCTGATCTGACCGCTCAAGTGCTTTGAGCGCTTCACTCAATCAAACCCGAGGAAACAATTTTAAGTTATCTCGGTCCGGTGACAATGATTTGATGTGAAAAGCTCTTCAGCATTGTAATCTTCGGTATTTGCTTCGATCTGTTGTCCACAGCAGAGTTCCCAACGCACCCGCTCAAGCACGAAGATATGGCCATCATGAGGAAATCCTATCACCGCGATAATCTCTACCCATTGCGGGTTACACTTGCCCTACGTACTCCGCGGTAATGAGCAAATACAAGGCTGTCATCCTTATTTACTCATCCTACCCTCTGATCCCCGCTTGGGTCAGGGAGGCAAAAACTCAATTTCAACCACATCAAAACACTTTTTCATTCATCCCTCAATCATCCTCAGTTTCCCTCAAACCTTTACCGTCCTCAGTCTTGGATACTCATCAGTGTAATGTTTAGTCCACAACGCCTGCGCCGGCTGCGGTTTAGTGTCCTGAATATGTAAACAACACAACTACTGAACAGAAGGTGTTTTTTTTTTTTCGTATACATATCTCAATTTCCCTTTCTACCTTATGTTCCCTTTGTTCCCTCTAAGATGCTTTCCCAGCGCGTGTGTTGTATGTATATTCAAGAACTGCTTGTAGACTGTTTTCCTGCTCTGCCCTCTCAACGGAATCAATCCTCTTGTCTACTCACAGTCACCAGCTTCACCGCTATACCTCACTGCTCACTTGAGTTCATCCACAGTGCCACGCACTTCCTCCTTCCACCTCGTGCCCCATAGCCACGCACTTCCTCCTTGCACCTCGTGCCCCATAGCCCTCGCTAGAGCTCAACCCAGCTGAGTCTCAACCTCAGTCGCCCTTGCTTATATCCGTGACTTTGCCCATGAAGCCTTTTCCGAGAGAGGCTCGTGATATCGAGCAAGGGGTACACGCGTAGAGCTCTGATGAGATTCCTTGCACCATAGCGGAACAGAGAAAATGCAACCCACTGTACAGTAATAAAGACCTCGGTGATACCTTTTCCTAATGATGATCGCATCTTCCTGCTTGAGCGAGAGCATGGCATCTTTGCTTTGGACAACATATCGAGGAAATACTGAAAATCACATGGATAAAGAAGTTTTCACATCGACTCATCCTCACCTGGATAAGATTACTCATGATTGTTTCCTCGGGAAATAAGCACTCAAGCCAATTTAGGGCCGAGGTCAGACTTGCTAGTGTCAGCTAAGGAGAAGCCGAGCAAAATACTCCTATAGCACGCAATGCGTCCAAAACATTTCCCATCGCAATCAGATCCTTGATATTTAAGAGGTACCAGTTGGCACCACTACCAACCTCATCCCTCTATCCAATTATCTTTTACTTACTTCTAAGCCAACATTTTTCCGCTGGACTAATTGTTTACATTACATACATCACATTTTACCAATTAAACATCTCACTCCCTCAAGCTAATTGACAACTGACTGTTACCACTTGCACTACCTTATCAATCGTTTTTCATCTTAATTATTATTTTATTTTATTCGAATTTCACCGCCAGCCAACATGCAGTCCAACTTACTTGTGATCCTTCTCGTTGCCGTCAGCAGTAAGTCTCACTTTTGCCTGGGTCCCTAATCTCCCAACACCCGTGATTCTAACTTGCCTTCCTCGTGCCCGCCAGGTGTCATGGCCGTGCCGGTGGACGACAATCAACCAAGTGATTACTCAGACGACAGCTATGTCTCGCCAGCCCCTTCCTATTCTCCTAAACCCCCGACCCAAAGCAGCCCTCCAACCCACTCGAATGGTAACCCTGGAAACGCACCTGGTACGCCTGATAAGCTGCATTACACCCTCTTAGCATTGCACATCGCTGATATTTATCATTGTACCACAGGAGGTCCCGGTGGCATGTTCCCTGGATTTGGCGGTTTTGGTAATGGACATGGTATGTTCCCGGGCTTCGGTGGATTTGGTGGTTCCTCTCCTTTCGGAGGTCTAGGACTTAACCTGGGACTCGGACTTGGAAATCTGCTCGGTGCCCATGTTGGACTTGGATTGGGCGGACCTGGTGGTCTCGGTGCTGACGTTGGAGTTGGACTTGGTGGCCTCGGTGCGAATGTTGGACTTGGATTGGGCAGTCTTGGTGGTCTTGGTGCCAACGTGGGAGTTGGGCTCGGCGGACTCGGTGGCCTCGATGCTAATGTTGGACTCGGGGCCGGAGGTCTTGGTGCCGATGTTGGTTTGGGACTAGGTGGACCCGGAGGTCTTAACGCTAACGTCGGAGTTGGCGCCGGACTGGGAGACGGAGGACTTGGTGTCGGCGCAAACGTCGATGCAGGCCTTGGCGGTTTGGGCGCTAATGTCGACGCTAATGTTGGACTTTAAGCACTTGTTCACCTACCTAGTTGACGAGCCTCCAATCCTTCTATCTTGCTGGCTTCTTTTGTAATCACCACGAAATTGCAAATTTTTGAGACCTTTTACCACTTCAAGTGGACTAAGATGTCCATACCCAGAGCTCAACAAAGTTCACAATGCCCCTTTCAAATTACACTCAGCGTCCTCCGGAGGCATTTTACTTGAAAACTACTGATTAATCTAAGGCGTGCTTATTGCGTCACTCAAAGGCTTACTAGGGCTAAAATCTGCGCAGAGGGGTCTTCTTCAAGTTTTGCAGAGGTCTTGTGACGTTGTGGTGTCCCAAAACATGTCAAAATAATTTTTTTGGTTTTTCTTAAGCTCAGATTCCAAAATACGGCTACATCCACTCAACTATACTCAATTTGGACTCCAAAATCAGACTCTACGACACAAATTACCCCTAGTCACCTCTCACAGAATCTCTATTACTCCAACGGATCAGAAGATATGGACAAATCAGCATATACAGTCACCTACAGCTACAAATCACTTAAATACAAAACCAACAAAAAAACCACATTTGATGTGAGAAACACACTCTTCAGGTAAAATGAGCCTAGGAAACAACTCTCAGAATTGTATTTGTATCATTGGATCATGAGTTATCACCAGTTTTAGTTCCTACACCCAGGTTTATTTCATTGTACTACACCAATTACACACATGTAACACTAGTGACACCCCATGACATGGCAAGGTTCCCAAGGCAGCGCAGCCAGGAGGTAACCGCAGTCCATGGAGAGGCCGCAGCAGTGAGAGTTGCCTGCGGAGCGTCACACGGACGGTGGTGTTTGTCCCAGGGGATGGCAGATCAATGCCCAAGTTTCTCCATCTCCCACTCCCACTCCATCCTTTCTCTCCACCACGCTCCGTCAGGTCTGTTCTAGGGGAACCCTAGAATTTTTGCAGGACAACAAGGCATAGCATAGCAGTAAGTGAGAAGATCTAGGTAAAAAGACAGCGAGAGACACAATAACCAGATAAGATCAACGGCTCAGCGACTAAAGTAAGAAGTCCCGGCAACCTGAGGACAACAGTTGGGAACAAGGAGACAAGGAAGGTTAAGAAGGCACCTGCTAACCACATCTGCCCTTTTCTGAACACCCCACCTCCAACACATCCACCCAACCCAAGAACATCTTGAAATACACTGCTCTCTAAACCCATCCAAAACCTACCCAGTTTACCATACGCACCTAGTCCCACCACAATGGAGAACTCCGGACCCATCAATCTCAACAACACCCCCGCCGGGACCAAAGCAGACAACACCCAACAAACAACCACCCAATCTGCGGTCCCCAACCAAGGCGACACCAAGCAAGTCCTGACGCAAGATCCCACAAGCGGAGACCAGACCGCGACCCCCCTGGATGAGATCTTAGGGGCGCTAGGAAGCACCACGCGTAAACCACCCAATTCTTCCCCGTAGAGAGATTCCGCGACGCAATGAAACGCCCATAATAAACTTGATACCATCAATTGTGATGATGCCTGATAAGATGCCTCCAACCTGAGATGACCATAGCTGGAACTATCTGGACGGACTTGTGCCTCCTTTCACAGCCATGAGGAAACAAAACACCCATAATACTCTTGATACCATCAATCTTGATGATGCCTGATAAGATGCCTCCAGCCTGAAATGACCATAGCTGGAACTAACGGAACAGCCTTATGCCTCCTTTCATAGCCACGGGGAATCAAGCCCCACTTAGTACAGGAGGCCCAGAGGAAGCAGGAGCAAGGCCCTCATTCCTAACCACTCCCAGAGCAGCAGCCAATGCACATCCCCCAGAGCAGAACCCCACCAAGCTCTTCCTCTTGAAACAAGTCCAGAAAGCAACTGAAACGGGAGACGCAGCAATGTCCAAGACCCTCCTGAAGATCCTTGGAGACCTTTACCTGCCCACCAAACCCCCCCCACCCCCCCCCCCCCCAAGAGGGGAAGCAAGAAGAGATTCTCAAATGATACACAGGCCAGGGAGAGAGCAAGGAACCATTCTGCCCCCCAGGGGAGAGGATCCCCGTGATGGCCAATGTAACCCAAAGAGATCCATGGAGGCATCCTACCAACCTGCCTATGTTAACCACACCTTTCCCCATGCCCTCGGTTAGCATTGTTATACCCAGCCATGACACCCCTGGCCAGACTTTTGCATTTCCTTGAGTAATGCAATACACCAATTGACGTATCATACCCCACTGCCCCTTTGTTGCAAAATTGTAGTTCCCCCAGTGGGTTTCCTCCCCAGTGAGATGGCCGCTGAGCCCCCTGCCGGGATGGCCCACTCACCAGCCAAGGTGTGGCCAACAAGAGTGAGCTGTGAAATGAATGTCCTGGAATGGGACAAGGCGCTTTGCGCCGCCGGTCTCCCCCCTAAGTATGGGGTTGTGCGGCATGGTCTGGCCCATTGTTTTGACCAGGGGATTCCAGAGCACTCTATAGGGGACAGCCAATGATATACTCCAACAAACCACTCCTCTGCAGCTACGGCAAGATCAGACATTGAGAAGAACCTACATAAGGAG
The DNA here is from genome assembly GCA_002873125.1 of Puccinia coronata f. sp. avenae. Taxonomy (NCBI): domain Eukaryota; kingdom Fungi; phylum Basidiomycota; class Pucciniomycetes; order Pucciniales; family Pucciniaceae; genus Puccinia; species Puccinia coronata. Next base: position 111,696 of record PGCI01000249.1, on the reverse strand, counting down.
GTGGAAGCTGGACGGATGTTAGGCCCATTCAGCCACACACTTTCCATTCCTTTGCTCCAGCCCCCTTAGGCTCAGTCACCAAAAGGGATAGCTCTATCTGTCCAATGGATGATTTGTCATTCCCATGAGACACCAATGGAATCCCCTCCATCAACCCGTTTGTTGATAAGCTGGAATTACAAACTGGGACAATTTCCAAATGGTCTCCCATTTTTTTTTAAAACAGATACCTGGCCCAATCCACCTTGTCCTTTTTTATTGGCAAAGGCCGGCAACCAAATCCCCACACACGCGGATCAGCGACCTTATCTCATAGTGCAAGACCTACAAGGCGGCCTCCTCCTGACCACCCAGATCACCTTTGGTGGGGTGGCAGGTTGTGGATTGTTTGGACAACCCGCCAACACTGGATAGGAGTTAATGTTACACGGACTCAACCTAATTCACCTTTTTTGAAGGGTGGAAAACAACCTGTTTGTCCGCTCACCCAACTCCACCACCTCAAAAAAAAAAAAAAAAAGGGGGGGGGAGATGTTCTCAGCGACTCAAAAGTTTATTGGTTTCCTTTGGAATGGCAAGATTATGACCGTCAGCCTTCTGGCGGGAAGGAAAGAGGATCACCTTGCTCAGCTTGCTCCCTTCCTCTGCCCAGGTGCTATTTTCACATTCAACAAGTGGAGGTCTGACTGGCCGGCTGAACCACATCACCCACCACCTCCCTCAGCTCAGGTGCTACTTGTGCAAGTTATACCATTGGCAAGAGAGTTGTGTGAACCATTCACGCTATGTGGCTCCGCAGTCATTTCAAGATGACCTCACAAGTTGGCAAGACACATTGCTCTTCTTTGGCTCCGCCAAATTAATTCCCGATCCAGTCCCCACTAGTTTAGGCTGCGTAGGCAACACCTCAATATTATTTGGCATTGGAATGGTCATGGGCAAGCGCTGGGTGCAGTTTTGGTAGACCCCAGAAGACCCCGCAGACCAACCCCCGCTATTGCTTGGCTGGAGAACGTGGCGGTACAACTTGGCCTACTCCTGCTCCTCAACATTGGAGCATATCCTGGAAGCAGTTTGTCATTGGGACAGACAGCAATACCAACCTGAACGCAATCCTTAAACGTTTGTCAAAGGACCACCACATGCACTGGGAGTGGGGTATCATCCGGGATATCTTACTCACCAAGCAAATTGACTTCCACCCCAGCAAGTTGCATCCGCTGTTAACAGAGCAGAAGGCCTCTCCCATGGCATAAGAGACAATTTCTCCCATGCCGGCCGATTTCCCCTGACCCTGCCAGAAGATCTGCAGCCTTTCCTCACGCAGAGGTGACGGCTCTGTACTTTACTCGCCCTGCCCTTTTTGCTTCTCCCTGCAATGAAAACTCTGCCCCTCTGAGAACCTCTAAACTCAGGCCACTATTGCCCTACGTGCCTGTAGTCTTATGCACCCGGGGAGTCCTACCCATGTGGCCCAGGTGCCCAGGGTCCGCCCTCAGACCTAGGGAGGGCCGTGGGCAGGTCCAAAAGGCCTTGAGGTATGGGCCTCACCCGCTTTACTCTCACCCTCAAATAGAGATTACTGACCGCATCAACTTACACATCTCAGATTGACCCTTTCCTGCACGCTGGTTCACATTCCCGCACTATCATTGCAGAGGACATCTGCGTACTTGGTGGTTGGCGTCAGCCAACACTCCTCAGCTATATGTGATACAGCGGGGAAAAAAAAAATCAACACGTTCAAGCCGGCAGTTGGAGCAGCAATGGGCCACTGCACTACACTAACGTTATTGGACAATAACTGTTAGTGTAGCCATTTTATTGACTCCAAAATTGATGTTATTTTTTATCTCAGATACGAGTATCTAAACTAACAATAACAGGAAATAACAGGAAATAACAGGAAATAACAGGAAATAACAGCAATAACAGGCCTTTTATTAGTACTAACAGGATAAAATAACAGTTATTGCTGTTATCTGTCACTATTTCCTGGGCAATTTCCTGTATTGTTAGCAGCACAAAAAAAGATATAACAAGAAACATTGTTATTGTTGGCTGGTTTTTGCTACACTACCCTACACTAACAAATAACGTTAGTGCATTGGCCCACCGTTGGTTGGAGAAACTGACCTCCCACTTAATCCCTCTGATATCTACCAATTTGTTTTACGGGCAAGGCATGGCTCAGATGACGATAACAACAAGAGGATCACGGATGGCTCATTTTCCCGCTACCTTTTTGCCCTTAAAGCTGGGCACGTCTTCCATATGTTGACCTACCCCTACGTCTCAGAACCACAGGTTAAATCAATGCTCAAGGCTTCCTGCCGCACCAACACAACGCCCATCCTAGAACAGGCAAAAGCCCCATCCTAGTACAAGCCCCCGGTCATGGTTGACTCACTTTGCAATCGTGGTCCAGAAGGAGCGGCCTTCTCCAATTTAGCCATCACTGCCTTCTGGGGCATGACCAGACTGGCCAAATTAACCTACCCCTCAAGGTCTGGCCAGGTCCCAGCACGTACCAAACCAACCGTCAATGATGTAGTGCTCTACTCCAACGTCGCAAGTTGGCCACTCCACAGGGTGATGACAGATACAGCTGGGGATACCCAAGAACTCAACCTTCAACCCCTCCGTAGCGATCTGTGCCCAGTCCAGGTGCTACGCCAACGCATCACCACAACCTCATCCCTGCCAGACTCCCTTTTCAGTTTACACTTGGCAACCGGGCGTACCCACCTGAAAAACAACGCGTGGACCACGTCCTCATGGAGGTGAAGCTGTTGGCCCGCCACCCTGAGCCGCCAGAGTTGGTGGCGCTTCTCTGCGCCCCTCAATAGGGATCACAATTCCAGTGATAAAACTCTGAGGCCAAGGGAAATCAGACTGTTACCAGCGAGAAATCAAACCAATCCCCCTGGACAACATCACACTATCTATCCCTGTTCTGGGGATCCCCCCATCCAGCCTTACTGGCCCCTTCGGCTGCCCTGCAGCCTGATGTGCCCCACTTCATTTAGACCGCAATGCAGTACCTTATTACGGACGCTTTGGAGTTCCTTCCTTTCCACCCCACTTCACGGGAGTATTGGGCTCAGTGCTAGCTCAGGCTCCCTTCAACCGGGAGTAGTGGGTGGGCGCTTCCCCAATTTTTCCTGTTTTGAGGAGGGGGGGGAGACCAGCCCAGAGAGGAAGGTCCCGTACTCTAGAACCTTCTACCAACCCCCAAACCACAGGGGGAGGTGGAGAGGGCCAAAGCCCATACCAGGATAGCTTGAGGCACACAAGGTCGCTGTGGTGTTCCAAATATGACACAAATTTTCAATTTTTTCCTTCTCAGTTTTCTCATCAATTTTCTTTTATATTTCTCTTATTTCTTTTCTATCTCTTTTCCCTTTCTCATTTTTTCTCTTATATCCACTCAGAAATCCTCGGATATTATTGAAGAATCAGAATCTACGGCAAAATTCACTCTAGAACACAACTCACAGATTTATCACCACTCAACTGGATCAGGAAGTATCAACAAATCAACATACTCCGTCACCTAAACCTTAATCCCTACTAAAGTCATCAAAATACAAAACCTTCAAAACCCCATAGATTGTTCCAGGAAAACATTCTTCAGGCAAATTGATCCTAGGGAACAACTCACGGAATCTCTGTTAGATGCTTGGATCAATAGTTATGGCCATTATTAGTTCCTAGACCCGAGTTTATTCCAGTTTCCCACAGTTACACGGCACTTTCACAGGGTAGTCACACAAAAACCACAACCACAACTCAACCACTAGGCACTGGTAACCCCCTTTTCTAGGATATTCCACCCAACATAGGCCCATAGTAGCATGGAAAGTTCCATCAGGTTCAGAATCCCAAGTCACACACCTTTCACTTGTTCCATTGTTCCATTTGTTTCCATCAACCACATGTCAGCTGTGATTAGTCATCATTTGTTGTTCCACTGTGTTCCATGACCAATTGTTCCAACCACAAGTTGACCACCCCCCATTTGTCAGGATTTTGATATAAAAGAGGCTCTCCTCCAGGTGTTTCCCCCCCCCCCCCCCCCCCCCCCTTCCTCACCAGATTCTACCATCAGAATATATCATCACTTCACTCATCATCCACAGATATTGTTCACTATCCCCCATAGTATAATAACACTGGTCACTCCTCATTATAAGTTCCCCCCAATATTGAGGTTTTAAGGAATCATCATCAACAATAACAACATCATCATTTACCCATAACAACTCATCTTGACCCATCCTTGGTAGTAGCGTCAGCTCCCAGAACTCATTACCTTCATCATCATCCATCCTTGGTAGTAGCGTCAGCTCCCAACCCTTGTCATCTTAACACATCTTCATCATATACATACACCCTTGACATCCACCCTTATCATCATCACCTATCATCACCTCTTAACATCATCACCTACTCGTATTGACACTCATAACCCTTAACACTCATCCATTACCCTTCTACACATAGTAACAACATCATCAGTCATAGTCAACATCATCAGTCATAGTTAACATCACCATCCATAGTCAACATCATCATCACATACTTACCTCAGATACATACCTGTGTCACATAACAACATCATCAGTCATAGTCAACATCATCAGTCATAGTTAACATCATCTAGTATCATCAACAACATCCATCAGCAACCATATACATACCTTACATTCCGCAGTCATCTGAGCCAGACAAGTCCTATCACTATAAATAACCTGCCAAGCAATCTTGGTGGTCTTGTTTTTCTAATAGCATAGAAGGGCAGTGCTTGCACCTCAATATTCCCCTTCTCCATTCAGCAAAAGGTATTAACTTACACTTTTGAGTCTTACATCGCGTGCTGCCTGGGCTACCACAGGACTTCTGGTAAGAGGGCTAAGGAATTATAGGCCCCTTACCAAGACAATACGAGACCCTCACAGATGCTAGCGGAATGGATAGGAGGTTTGTTTTTTTCATTTGGTTGTTCTTTTTTTTTCGAGTGTTCTTTATTTTTGGGTCAGCCTAAATGCACACCAATTTTTTACTTCATGTACACCAAAAAGGGGTACATTGGACATGCACACCAAATTGGTTGGTGTGCATGTGTATGTACACTAAGAAAGATGGTGTACACCATAGTATACCCCAATGAGTTTGGTGTACACTATATCTCACGCCAAAATGTGCCAAATTAGTGGTGTGCACAGCAAGTTCACACCAATTAATTGGTGTGAATTAACCCAGTACACCAAATTGCCACATATTCACAACCTGTGAAAGGGGTGAGCCCCTCTGCACCCCATATACAGTTGCGGACGTCATAAACCAGCACTGGATTTTGACGATGTCCGAAATCGTGGGGTAAAAAAAGGGAAAAAACCCAAAAAAGAGGGGCCAAAAAGGCACCAGAAGAGGTCTACAATGGTGCTGTTAGCTCAAGGAAAGCCCAAATATGCGGTCTATTTATGATTTGTAAGGCTATTGGGGCCCAAACCCATGATTTTCTGATGCATAAACCCATACTTATGTGTTTAAGCATGGGTTTAGAGAGGTTTGTCCGAAATCCTGATGATAGAAAAATAAAAAAAATAAAACTAGCCACCCAAATGCTTAGCGGCTATATTTTTGAACTCTACACATGCGTGCAAGTTCAAAAATGTAATAAAAATATGTGTATTCACACTTTGGCCCCCGGGGGAAGGCCCCGCGTCTCATTTTTTTTTTGCAGGCGGGGCACTGCTGGTTTATGACGTCCGCAACTGTATCTTTGGGGGTGTTCACAACCTGCCCCCCACCATGTAGCACCCACAATACCTTTTTGGTGTACATAAAGTAAAAGTTTGGTGTGCCTAGAGGCTGAACCATTACAAACCCCTCAAAATACCAGATACAACTTCAGAAACACAATTTACAGGGAAAATGACCCTAAGAAACAACTCATAGAATCTTTGTTGCATGGATGGATCAGGAGTTATGGCAAATACAATTTCCAACACCCAGTTTTACATCAGTATATAGAGCAAAAATCACAGACATATACCATCAGTAATAGCCATGACACATGAGGGTTGTTTTTGTTCATTGGCTTGTTTTTTTTTCAAGTTTTTTTTTTTTTTGGTGTGCCACTTTAACAACCTGATGTAGATATTGGTGTGTGCTACTTATGTACACCAAATGACTTGGTGTACATTCTATTGCACACCAATTTATTGCCTTTTTTGGGGTGCATATTCATGTACCCCAACATTTTTGGTGTGCATGTCTATGCACACCCACTACTTGGTGTGCCTTATGGTCTCACACCAATATTATTGGTGTACATACTTGTGCACACCAAAATCTTGGTGTACATGAAGTAAAAGTTTGGTGTGCATTTAGGCTGACCCTTATTTTTTCAGTCAGGTTTTTTCTGCATGCTCTTTTTTCATTTGCTTTTTTTTTCACTTGCATTTTTTTTCATCTGAGTTTTTTTTTGTCCGAGTTTTTTTTTCATATGGTTTTTTTTCAGCATACTTTTTTTTCATTGATTTTTTTTCATGACACTTTTTTTCATGAGGACTTTTTTCATTGATGTATTTTTTTTTCCATAGGAGTGTTCTTTTTTTCATATGCACATTTGTCTATCTAAGAGGCTCTCCTCTTGGTGTTTTTCCCCCCTTCCTCACCAGATTCTGTCCCCAGAATATATCTCCACCTTATATTTACACACACCCTTATATATCAGATATTAGTGTTACTATCCCCTATAGTTGACTACTGGTCACTCCTCTATTGAGGTTTTATTATCAGCAATTATATATTCACTCAATAACTCTCATATATACCCCTACCCTCAGGTAGCGGGTTCAATCCCTGGTTGCAGTGTCAGCTCCCAAAACTCATTAGCTTAACACACCATCAGTATACACATACATAATCATCAACACCCATACCTATCCTCATCAACACTTATCATCACTCATCACTCATCACTCATCACCCATTACTATATCAGACCCCTATACGTACTATACTTATTGCACACTTCATCATAACCATCACCCACAACAACAACAACAACATCATCATCATCATCCATATACACATATACCTTACGTCCGTAGTCATCTGAACCAGACAATCCTATCACTATAAATAACCTGCCAAGCAAACTTGGTGGTCTTGTTTTTCTAATAGCATAGAAGGGCAGTGCTTGCACCTCCATTTTCCCCTTCTCCATTCAGCAAAAAGGTTTCACAACACTTTTGAGTCTTACAGTGTCAGAAAAGCGCAAGAACTGATTGGAAAGCTGGGGTAATTGTTGTGGTAATGGTTGTTTGGTTGATAATCTGGAATAACAGGTATAACAAGGCTAATAACTAGTAAAAGAGCTGGTTGATGGCGTTGGTATATGCTGGTATATTGAAAAGATGATGGGGCAAAACAAATGGGGGGAAACAGAGCTCTTTAAATATTATTTTTGAGCCACTGGTTTTGTGGTAATTTGTCTTTATTGCAGGTGTGGCCCATTTCAAACCAGACTGGGCCATTGTTACACCAGTTTGGACCAGAAGGGTAAGCCACAGCTGCTTCTAGTTGAATAAACAAGGTTATGACACGCTTTTCTAATGCCAAACTACATGTAAACTAGCATGAGTCATTGTTACTAGCTTAATCTAGGCAATAGTGGCTTAAAAAGGGGTAGTTACGCCTGAAATGGGCCACAAATATCATAATTGTACCACACTACAGGTGTTGTACATGTGTATTCAAGTTTTTTAAAGCAGAAACCTTGTTAATATAATTGATACAAGGTTCCTGAGACCTAGTGGCATATGTACTACCTTAGCAACATGTAGTTGTGTAGTCCACGCAGGGTATTTAGTGAATTGGTCTGTTTTATGTAATCACGCGCGCGGGGTTGGAACATTAAACCCCAATTGGGCCTAACTTGGCCAATTTACACAACACCTCAAAATGACGTCAATTTTTGGTCATTTCCCAGTTGGTATCACAATAGTCAACTATAATTTATTAATAGGTGCCGTGAAAAAAATATGAGTGGAGGAATAGGGTAAAGAGGGTGAAGGAGTAAGAATTAGGGGGTACCATGAGTGAGGTACCCTAGGTTATTTTGCATTTAGAGTAAGAATCTGCAATAATATTCTAAGTTCTTCTTATGGTTTAAAAGTTATATTAATATTTTGTGTAAAATATTACTTTTTATCATTATTTCCAAATGTTATTATTATTTTTTATTAATCAAAAGTTTAATATTGTATTTAAAAAGTATGTTATATTAATACATATGTAATAATCTCTCTTACATATGTAATGATGTCTCTTTTTTTGTTTGTACAATATTTATTTATTTTTATTCAATTTGTGTACTCTTGTTAGGTTGTCTCTGAAGAGTAACAAGCTGACAGAAGTGTTGTGGTACAGGGAGTTCTCAAAGGTTCTTGCCCAGAGTTGATGGGAAAAATTGCAGGCAATGGTGCAGCTTAAATAGGAGGAGCACATACAAATTGGGTGACAGGCTGGGGACAGGACACAGGACAGGACAAAGAAAGATCAGGATGACAGGATGACAGGATGACAGGATGACAGGATGACAGGGTGGCAGGAAGTTTGACAGGAAAGTAAGGTGAAAGGAGGACATTGGCAGGACAGGATGATGAAACTGACAGGACATATTGGCTTGAAAGGTAGACAGGAAATTGACAGGATTGGATGGGAAGGAAAAGGGAAGGGGAAGAGAAGGAAAGGGAAGACAACTGAGAGTGGAAAGGCTGATATCCTGAAATAGATCTGGCTCTGGAAGAGTTTGAAGAACAAAGGGAAGTCCACCATTGCATATATTCAATTTGCTTATCAGATTTCATCACTCCTGCAGTGAGTTGATGAAAAACTCATATAATCCAACCAGAACTTCCAGGGGTGGTCTCTAAAGTGACACACCACTGAATATGGAGAGTAATTATAATGTAAGAGGAAACCGGAATAAGCTGATAATGGAGATTAAAAAGCAATAGGATAACTAGTGGGATGGACAAAGGAAATAAGAACAAGGGGAGAGGATAAAGAAGGGGAGAGGAAATGATAGATCCCCAATCACCTACATTTAGTAGTTAATACGTTGGGCTTTGGAAACTGGTATTGAGATGCCTCTCTCTTCCAAGGAAACAATCTTCTCATATGTCAGCTTGCTACTATGTCAGAGCCAACCTGACAAAAGTAACATAAAAAGAGACATTATTACCACAATATTAAGACCCATTAATATGACTAATAATGTACAAAAAACTTAGTTTACTCATTTTTATTCAATAAACTTAGCAAAGTCCTAGCACCATAAAAATAAGTAATAAAATAAAATAACAACTACTTTTTACAAAAAATACTAATAACTTCTAAACCTTGAGGATAACCTGGAATATGATGTCATATTCTGAATCCTCATGCAAATTAATGTAGGGTCCCTCACTGGAAGTACCCCTGAATTCCTACTCCTTCACCTTGAACCAATTACCCGTAAGAATTGGCCACACTTATGTGTCACAGATGACATTACACACGCATGTACTTGTTATATATACATACCATGTGTGAAATGATCAATTATGGACTTATAATTGAGGTGTTGTGTATAGTTTAGGAGTTAGGCCCAATTGGGGTTTAAACCTCCAACCCCGCGCGTGGATTATATAATCCATGTCAGCCTCTGTGATGCCAAGGGCTAGTACCTTTTAGCTACACAAGGTGATAAGAGTGCAAAGGATGGGTAGAGTGGGATAATTTCACGTAGAAAAGTAGTAGGAAAGAAATAAAAAGAATATAATTCTTTTTTATAGAGGGGCCTGCTGGCGCAGGGGTGTTTGTAGGTGCCCTCTAAATCAGAGATCTGCTAAGCAGGGTGGTATCTGATTAAGCAAACAATGGGTTTCTGCGTAACAGAAGGTGGTACCAAAGTGCTTTTCCAATTAAGGAACCAGAATGGGGACAGAAGGATAAAAGAAGTACTCACTATTGCTTCTTTTAAGCCAAAAAGCCACGTAGGGGGTGAAGTAGAGCTGCTGGGTAGATTGGATGGTTTCTGCGCAGGAGCTGGTCACGTAGGATGGTTGATTTAATAAGAACACCAAGGATAAAACAGGCAAACAGGGCAGAGTAACTGAAATAAGGACAGGACACGGCGTAACTGATTGACTGTAATAATAATTGATGATGATTAACAACATTTGGCGTGGAAAGAGGGCTCTATATATACTATTTTCACTCATAGTAGAGGACCTTTCTTGCCTGTGTGCGTGTAGTTGCTATATTTCAGCGCAATGTGGCCAATTTGGGAGATGGGCACTAACAAGGCTCATCCCAATGGCACTGCTGATCATTATTTCAGCGTCACAAGTGTTTATAATGACCTTAATAACTTATTTGGTCATTGTAACTAAGGTACATAGCAACACTGACGTGTATTTGTATCTGAAATGGGCCACACATGACGCAAATGGGCCACAAATGGCTATGGCCAATCATCAAAGGCCACGCTGGCTATGTTGCTCTTATGTATTCAAGGTTTTTATTAATGAAACCTTGTAAATAAACCACGTAGAATCTACTAGTACCCTAGTTACACCTGTACACGTGTGGTAACTAGGGGATTAGCTGTTTCCACGCATTTGGCCAATTTCCAATTAGATTATATAATCCACGCGCGGGGTTGGAGGATTAAACCCCAATTGGGCCTAACTCCTAAACTATACACAACACCTCAATTATAAGTCCATAATTGGACATTTCACATATGGTATGTATATATAACAAGTACATGCGTGTGTAATGTCATCTGTGACACATAAGTGTGGCCAATTCTTACGGGTAATTGGTTCAAGGTGAAGGAGTAGGAATTCAGGGGTACTTCCAGTGAGGGACCCTACATTAATTTGCATGAGGATTCAGAATATGACATAATATTCTAAGTTATCCTTAAGGTTTAGAAGTTATTTAGTATTTTTGTAAAAAGTAGTTATTATTTTAATTTATTACTTATTTTTATGGTGCCAGGACTTTGCTAAGCTTATTGGATAAAAATAAGTAAACTGAGTTTTTTGTACATTATTAGTCATATAAATGGGTCTTAATATTGTGGTAATAATGTCTCTTTTTATGTTACTTTTGTCAGGTTGGCTCTGACATAGTAGCAAGCTGACAATCCAAGTGAAAATTGGCCAAATGCGTGGAAATTGCTAATCCCCTAGTTACCACACGTGTACAGGTGTAACTAGGGTACTGGTAGATTCTACGTGGTTTATTTAAAAGGTTTCATTAATAAAAACCTTGAATACATAAGAGTAACATAGCCAGCGTGGCCTTTGATGATTGGCCATAGCCATTTGTGGCCCATTTGCGTCATTTGTGGCCCATTTCAGATACAAATACACGTCAGTGTTGCTATGTACCTTAGTTACAATGACCAAATAGGTTATTAAGGTCATTATAAGCACTTGTGACGCTGAAATAATGATCAGCAGTGCCATTGGGATGAGCTTTGTTAGTGCCAATCTCCCAAATTGGCCACATTGCGCTGAAATATAGCAACTACACGCACACTGGCAAGAAAGGTCCTCTACTATGAGTGAAATTAGTATATATAGAGCCCTCTTTCCACGCCAAATGTTGTTCATCATCATCAGTTTATATTACAGTCAATCAGTTACGCCGTGTCCTGTCCTTATTTCAGTTACTCTGCTCTGTTTTGCCTGTTTTATCCTTGGTGTTCTTTATAAATCAACCATTCTACGTGTCCAGCTCCTGCTCAGAAACCAACCAGTCTAATACTGCCAGAAAAGTTGGATCGGATGGCCGCATCCAAGTTTATATTTCATGCGGCCATCCGATTCAAACTTGGGCGCGTGCCACCGAGTGAATCACTGACTGATTCAAATTCAGCGGCCCGGGCGTTTGGCCACTGAGTTTGAATCGGTCAGCGATTCACTTGGTGGCGCGCGCCCAAGTTTGAATCGGATGGCCGCATCCGATATAAACTCGGATGCAGCCATCCGAGCCAGATTTTCTGGCTGTGTAACCAGTAGCTCTACTTCACCCCCCTATGTGGCTTTTTGGCTTAAAAGAAGCAATAGTGAGTACTTCTTTTATCCTTCTGTCCCCATTCTGGTTCCTTAATTGGAAAAGCACTTTGGTACCACTTCTGTTACGCAGAAAACCACTGTTTGCTTAATCAGATACCACCCTGCTTAGCAGATCTCTGATTTAGAGGGCACCTACAAACACCCCTGCGCCAGCAGGCCCCTCTATAAAAAAGAATTATATTCTTTTTATTTCTTTCTTTACTACTTTTCTACGTGAAAATACTCCTCTCTACCCATCATTTGCCCTCTTATCACCTTGTGTAGCTAAAAGGTACTAGCCCTTGGCATCACAGAGGCTGACATCATATCTTGCTGCAAAAGTCTTGCTACAGTACTCAATTCTCCTTTGCTTCTCCATGTAAGCTTTACAGCTTTGTGAGCAAAGAGGATTGTGTAAGCAAGCAAGCAAAGAGCAGGGGCAACACCAGCAAAGAGCAAACCTAGAACAAGGTTGAGGGTTTGCAGACAGTGAGAAACAAGTGGTGTAAAGCTAAATGATGATGAGATTTCTTTTATCACACCTTTTTGAGCAAAGAGGATTGTGTGAGAAAGCAATCAAAGAGCAGCAGCAACACAAGCAAAGAGCAAACCTAACAGACAAGATTAGATCAAGAAAATGAAGAAATCAGAAACAAAAGAAACATACTCTTGAGAAGATATCTCCACTTTCTCCTTCTTCATTCAATCAAACATAAGAAGACGTAAGATAAATCAAAGAACATAAAAGCTTAATCATCATTTCTCAGTTTCTTTTGAGTTCCCTCTTACTACTAGATAAACAAGGAGGCAAGTTGCACTGCACCACTCATTAATCTCCTTCATAGGATTGGGATCATTCATAGCCTCACCTCTTAAGTTTAGAGAAGTAAGTACACAATTAAAGTCATCATCATAATCATTAGTCTATTATTCTTCATCCCTCTTCCTCTCTTGGTTGTCTTCCTCCATTCTTTCCCTGGAACCCAACTGTTGTGCCCCCCCCCCCCCCCTCCCCCAATCCTTGTGTCCTGATGTCACATAAGAGACCCAGGCTCACATTCATTGATTTTGTACAAACTCCATGGCTGGTAGGTTATAGCAGTAGGCCTTAACTGTTGACCGCAAAGGGGGACACTGCCCCATCTGAGTAATTTGGAAAGTACATAGGCTCAATGATAACTTGAACCTGCATGCCTGATCTCTTGTTGGAGGTGTTTTCCAACAAGAGGTCAGACTGTCCAGCCCAAGGAGTTGATCTGCTCAGACAGTTTTATCTCACCTCTTGTTGGACAGCTGCTTCAAACAAGAGGCCACACAGGCAGGTCTGAGGTTGTACCATTGGAACTGCCTTCCAAAATTGAAATAGTTCAGTGAGGTGAACTACATGTTGGTTGTTTTGTTCCAAGTTGGATTAATTTTACATTCATGCCCAGGGACACTGAGGATTAAACCAAGCAATGGTTTCCTGGAATGCCTTTCCTGGAAACCTGTGAGAGCTCTTGGGGTTGACAGGGCACTCCCAAAACTTGCCCAGGTCTTTTTTTGGTGGGGGGGAAAACATTCTGCATTCAGGACTTGCGCAGGCCCCCAATTTCCTGGAGTTTAACTTCAAACCCCCCTATTTTGAACACAAAGTGCCAGAACCTGTCAGGACCCAACTTTGTATTTCAACAATGTCAAGCATTCCTTTGATGTCCAAAATAAATGCCTAGCATGTGATGCAAACACAAAGGTATTTAAAATCAGTTTCATCTTAGATCTATTAACACAAAATTGAACTGCAACCCCCCATTATTGATGAACAAATTGTAGAAGTGCATCCCCAAATCTTTTTCTCTTTTCTCTTGAAGTATATACTGATACAATGGAATGAGAACAAAATAGACCAAGCGTGTGTGTGCATTTTTTTTAGAAAAAAAAGAAAACTCTCAATCCATTAATTAAGCTGCTTTCTCACAATGTATGTATTTGCATAGGAACAAGATCTCAGGAGGGGGATCGGGCTAAACCTTTTTCTTCTTGAAGCAGAAGAAGAGGAAGAAGAAGAGACAGCCCAGTGTGCTGACAATTTTTTTTCTCTGAAAATTGAGCAGGAGGAAGAGTTGATGGAGCGAGAGGTGAGGATAGCCGAGATCACGCTGAGTGGGCCGCCGGCCGACCCTATTGTGGCTGTCGTACCTCTCCTCTCCCAATGCGCCTGGATGCCGCTGCTGTGGTGTGAGCATATCTCTCCGGCGAGGGTGGAGATACAGAGGACTGAAGAGCTTGGAGCTTAAGAGCTTGAATAACATCTGAAGTGTTCGTAAGAAATACCCAAGCTTGATGAGTAACTTGATGCAGAAATAATCTCGTTTCCGTTTATTGGATTTTACGAGGGGCGTTGGACGCGAGGGATCTTGACACTGATCATCGTTTGGTTGCTGTGAACTAATTTCACGATCTGTTTCCGATGGTAAGGAGGAGCTGGAGGCGGAGGAGGCCGATGAACGGCCACATGTGAGCAAGGCAGGGATGGCGGAATCTTCACTCGTTTTTTCATCTCGTTCGTGTTGAGATCTGACGGGAAGCTGGAGTTGAAAGCTAGAATTCGAACATGACTTGAGCCAGACCTGATTAGAAGCTTTGGACTTATTACGTTGAAGTGCTTCAGAGATCGAGGATGAGGAGATCTGAGAAGGATGGTAGCTGGTCATGTTTAACCAACTAGGGCGCCGATGAGAATGACTGAACGTTCCAGAGCGGGTGGGTGTGCAAGGATTAGAGAGTTGATGAAAGGGAGTATTGGCGGTGGAGAAGAATATATCGTGAAGTGATTCCAGGCTAGGGTGGCGAGAGAGGGACGAGTTGGTTTGCGGGTTGGCATCGAAATCGGGCAGTGTACTAGCCGTCGGTTTACCAAATCGGTGGATGAACGCATCATGTTGAGGGTCATATTGGTGAGCGACTAGTCCGCCATGCTCTTGGAGCAAGTTGGCTTTATCGAAGAACTGGAACAGTTCCGCCTGAGATGGGAAAAGGATTCGATCAAGTGTGGATTGACTCAGGATCCGTTTGACCACCTGCCACATCCCTGCGTACATCCAGCCATAGTTTAGAATAAAGACTGCTCCAAGCATATCGGGGAAATTATCTTTGACTAGGTGAAGCATGTACGGTAGAAGTTCGACTTCCTGGATGGTAATTTGAATACCATTTTTGAAAATTTGTTCAATCCATTTGCATGTGGGTAACAAGAGAAAATAGAAACGATAGGTATAATTATTTAGGGACTGACGAGATTATTGATTGATACCCCCTTAAGGTCGACGATCAAGCTGATCTGCAAACTGACTGGTATATTGGAGAGAAGTGATGGTGGAGATGGTGAGGAAGGGGTGGATGATGGTAACTGGGGGTTGTTGGACTTGGAGCAAATCTGGTTGATAAAGTCAAGATTGGTTTCATATAGGGATCGTCTCGCGAGTTCGCAATTCCAGCCAATGAATTCCTTCAGTCCGTCCAAGCTGCCATCCTCTGTGCGAGTGAGATACCTGAGGTTGAGTATTGCGGAGGTTCTGCCCCATCGATCCTTCAAGTCAGGATGAAAGTACATGAGTGGGTTGCGAAGGTAGATGGGCTCCAGTGAGTTGGGGGCCAGGAGGTCGAGGTTGGATTTGAGTCTCCAGGTGATCGAATGGGCGAGTGCTTCCAGAGTGAGCTGGATGTCAAACCGGTGGCGATGGAGAAATCTGAAGAGGCTGAGGCGATCGTTGAGGAAGTAGGTGGCCAGCTGGATTGAGCGGGGCGACAGCTCGAGCGAGTCGGTGAGCTGGGGCAGCAGTTGGTGGATGGCCTGGTGGTGGAGGGAGTGGATGAGTGGGAGATGCTGCTGGAAGGATTGGTGGTATTGTTCCTGTCGCTTGGAGATCGATTCCGTGGAGGACATGGTGCATGGGATGCGAAGTGGTTTGTGCCAGTTTCTCTTGTTTATGCTGCCGAGCATGGTCAACAGGGTCAACTGGGTCAACTGGACGCACAAACCCCCCTCCCTGCGGAACTTGGGGAGGGGGTTGCGGAACCGGGCCGCAGGCCGCAGCCCCACCAGCTGAAAGACAGCTCGGTCTTTATGTAAGTATGTATTTATGTACGGCAGCAGAATGTTCAATAGCGATGGGCTTCTCTATTCCTCTGTGTGGACACTGGAAGTGGGGTCTCATTCACTTGTTTCAATATTTTCCACCACCGGATACTAGACAGACAACGTGTGCAGACACCGCATGAAAGTGAAGCTGAGAGGAGGGGGGAGAATATGAAACTAGTTGACTGTGATTACGAAATTGAGAAACCATCAAGCAGACAACCCCCGAGTGACTCTCTTCAGCCTCTCTAGGTACATATAATGACTTGCATCCCCCACTCTAGTCTTCTAATGACGCGATGGACCCGCAAGGAGGGGCACAAGCAGGACGATGATGCCTTTTGGAACAAACAGAAATAAAAATAAGACAACCCATCTGGTTGGCAGTTATTACACATCCGAAGCTTGGTCACACTTTCTGTTCTCTCCTACTCGCTGTAGTTCCAAGCCTCTGAGTCGCAATTCAAGGTGCATCATTTCTATGCGTATAGATCACTAGAGAACACACCGACATTGCAAATCAGAATCAGTTCAGCAGATCTGTTGAGCAACATTGACAGGAGACTCACTCTTCGTTGTCTTGCCCAAATTGGGCTGCCCCACTACCACCAGCAGCTTCACCTTCGGGAAACTTGAACGAGCTACCGAAGCTTCGACTTTGCTGTAAGTTCGTCGAGAACATCTCGTCTAGAGTAGACCCAACTTAGAAATCAGCAATTGCTTCCGTATCATGCATGAGCCATGGAACGTACATCTCCTGATATCTTGATCTGATACCGATCGTCGAGCGTATTTCATAGCCTCTTCGAAGTGACTGTCACGCCGACCAAGTAAAAGGGGAGCATAAGACATCATCCCATATCTCCAACACGTTGGAAAAGTGAAGAGAAAAGTGAGGACATGATTTCTTACGCAGCGGTGATTTCCGGAACTGGATCCTCTTCCGTATCATCCTCATCCATGATCGCTTCTCCGCCTGAGACTTCCTGTTGCGCTTCTCGTTCCAACTTTGCCCTCTCCTTCTGCATGTCTTTGTCAATGCTCTCTCGAATGGCTAGCTTGGCGGCCCGTTGACAGATTTCAGTCAGATCTGCACCAGAGAAACCGTGAGTGGATTGGGCTAGGAATCTCAGGTTGATAGACGGAGATAACGGCGACTTCTTCAGAGCTGCCTTCAAGATAGATTCTCGGGAAGTTTCGTCAGGTAGGGGAATGTAAATCAGTTGGTCTAAACGTCCAGGACGTAGAAGGGCGGGGTCGATTTGGTCCGGTCGGTTGGTAGCCCCAATCACAAACACGTTCTTCTTAGCATTCATTCCATCCATTTCCGTCAAAATTTGATTCAAGACTCGGTCTCCGGCACCACCCGCGTCGCCGGAGCTACCTCCACGAGCTTTAGCTATCGAGTCCAGTTCATCAAAAAACATCACACAAGGGGCAGCGGCTCGTGCCTTATCAAATACGTCTCGAACATTCGCCTCGGATTCCCCAAACCACATGGTAAGGCTGGAAAAAAGTGGGAGGGGGGCATCACGTCAACAAAGAACAAAACATAATGTGAGAACTGTCTACTCACAGCTCAGGTCCTTTGATGCTAATGAAATTAGCTTGGCATTCATTGGCAATGGCCTTTGCCAAAAGAGTCTTACCAGTACCTGGAGGGCCGTAAAACAGCACACCTTTGCTGGGTGACATGCCGTACTTGAGAAATTTTTCTGGGTGTTCGACGGGGTACTGTACAGTCTCTTGTAGCTCTTGCTTGACCTTTTCCAAACCACCAATATCGTCCCATGTGACCGAGGGGACTTCGACAACGGTTTCTCGGAGCGCAGATGGGTTCGATGTACCAAGAGCAAAGCGGAAGTTGTCCATGGTGACTCCAAGTGAGTCCAATACCTCGGCATCGATTGTGTCTTCGTCGAGATCGATAAGGTCCATCTTTTCTCTGATTTGTTGCATGGCAGCCTCGGAACAAAGTGATGCAACATCCGATCCAACATATCCGTGAGTGTCAGCAGCGATCTTTTCCAAATCGACGTCATCGCCAAGCTTCATATTTTTGGTGTGGATTCGCAAAATCTCAAGACGCCCGGTAGCATCAGGGATACCAATGTCAACCTCCCGATCAAACCTACCAAATCGACGAAGCGCGGGGTCGATAGAATTCGGGCGATTTGTGGCAGCCATCACGACAACGTTGGAACGAGCCTTGAGACCGTCCATTAAGGTAAGAAGTTGGGAAACAACTCGACGTTCGACTTCTCCATTAGTCTGCGGAAGAAGAGCAAGATCATGGAATGAGCCATCAGATTTGTTGAATGTCGACTAAATCAAATAATCAGCCAACCTTCTCTCTCTTAGGAGCAATGGAGTCAATCTCATCGATAAAGATGATGGCGGGGGCATTTTTCTCAGCCTCCTCAAACGCTTTTCTCAAATTACTCTCACTTTCACCGGCCATTTTGCTCATGATTTCCGGGCCATTAATCAAAAAGAAAAAGGCACCTGTCTCATTGGCAACAGCTCGGGCCATGAGGGTTTTACCGGTACCAGGAGGGCCAAACATGAGAATCCCGCGAGGAGGCTTGATACCGATACTTTTGAATAGCTGAGGGTGTCTTAGTGGAAGCTCCACCAATTCTCTAATTTGCGCCATTTGTTTGCGGCATCCACCGATGTCATCGTAACCAACCTCGCTGAGGTTACCTTCCTCGTCTTCTCGTTTGATTGGATCGCCTTCGGTATGAATCACCGTATCTTGGGCTACGATACAGTACTCGGCTGGGTCAGTCTCGACAACTTTGAATTCCACCGATCGAGATGCTCCACGCGCCAAAAAGGAGTCGCCCTTTCGAACAGGCCGGTAAGCTGATTGGGGAATGATAAATTCGTAGTCAAACCGTTAAATCAGTCAGTAGGAAACACTTTTTCGCTGGCGAGAGTAGGTCTCGAAGAGTCCCATACAGATCCAGAAACCACTCACCTTCGAGAAAGTAGGGCTTCAGGAACACCTCAAAGAGGTTCCCAGTGAGACCCTCAACAGAGTCATCAAAGGGTAAAACGTGAATACGTTTGCCGTACTTGATATCGTGGCACGGATGGACGTTGCAAACGTCACCGAGCTTGATCCGAAGGTTGTTTCGGGCAACTGACCAGGAGCAGGGGGTCAGTTATGAGTCAAATAAGCAATCGAAGAGTACCTCACTGCTGAAGACATGTGCTGACCCTTGTTCATCTGGATTTTGCCTTCGTCTACGTCATCACTGCTGAGGACAATCAAGACGGTGTCTTTGCGCTTCTTCCCTCTGACGATGATGGTATCACCTCTAAAAAGAGACAACGTCTCCATTGTGGCAGGATTGAGAGTAGCGACCGAGTTGTCATCCGAGGTAGCTTCATCCACCTACATAGGAGCGATGGAAATAGGAAGGTTTCTTAGAGATCTGCAATGAATGATCCGATCACCGGAAGAAAACAAAAAAAAGGCTTCTTACGACCAATCGGTTTGGCCTAGATGAAGAGCACAGACGATCAGGTCCTCAGGGTATGTTCGATTGCAGTTATGGTAAAGATCACTTACGATTTTTTTGCCCTGAGAATGGCTATTATGAGTCAGGAGAGAAAGCTGGTCAGTTCTGGCACCCGAAAGGAGGCCCAATGCAGGCTCAGCACACAAGAGCAGACGAGAGCTTACCAGTGGCAGGATCATGATCGGCCTCAGCCTGAGTCTCTTTCTTGATGGACGGGTCGTCGGACATGATGCAGTGCTCACGGGGCGGAAGCGAAGTGAAGTAGGGAGGTTTGTGGTGGATGTTGGATGTAGTGGTGCAGAAGATAAAGGGAGGGCAACAAGAGACGGTCAAGAGGGATGTCTTTGCGTGCTGAAAGTGGAGACGTACGCAACTCGGTTGTGCAGTGATTACGTAATTCGCCACCCGATCTTGCTTGGCCAGTCAGTACGGAGCGGCCATGGCGGACGCGTCACCTGAGAGGCTGAAGCCTCCGCAGCCGATGGCGGACTGTTCGGGTCAGGTGTCTGTGCAAGATCACATATTTGGGCAGTGTGAACATTAATTCACATATCAAAGAAGTCACCGGGCATTTGGGGATTCAAAGTGGATGTGGCACTGACAACTCAGTGAATAGACACGGCCTGTGACATTTTTTACCTTCAATTGGGCTGTGGATGATCTTCATTCCAATGTTGGTTTAACAGATCTGAGTGAGGAGATAGATGTTTTCATGTATGAGTGTAATTTGAGTTATTTGCTTTGGCAATTTTTTGATGTTGTACATACTTTTCATTTCATTTCTTCAACTTATGTACTCCACTTCTTCAGAGTTCCATTTGTTTGGTTTTTGGTGCTTCAATTTTGGGGTAGTCAGTTCAATTTTTTAGGTTTTAGGATTTCAATTTTGCAGGACTACTTCAACTTCAACTAGACTCTAGAGGCCAATAATGTCTCCTTTGTAGCTGGACAAGCATGCCATGCTGACAATATCAACATGTCCAGTCCTGTCCAGTCATGTTTCAATTCCCTGTAGGCAAGCCCGGTATTGAGAAAGCCACAGTAATACTGCTCAGCCAGGATTCTGCAAAATTTGGGATCTCCATAGGAACTCTTAAACATGCCTCATCCACTGCAACTGCTCAATGACCCTTCAATTCTGTTATTAGCTCGGTTCACATAAGGTCATCATCAGTAAAATTGTGTAAAATTTAACTGACATCAGGAAATGTTTTTGAGTTTTCCCACCCAAATCATGCCAAATTACACCCCCAGCAAACAAGGTCTGGCATCAGCATCAGTAAAATAATAAGCTAATGTGAACCCCCCTATTGGATGTTATGTACATCTGATACCAAGCTACAGACCCTCTTTACTTGCAATCCCTGCCCGCACTAATTATCAAAATTCACATGAGTACGATCAACCTGAGTCAGATAAGTTCAACCCCCCACACACAAACATGTTTCCTGGGTCAAATAATTACAATTATAGCAGCGAAATCAACGTAGTCAATAATGGTTAATCCCAGTGGTACTAGACATTTTAGATATTTGCAGAGTGCAATGCCAACACTTTTTCCAAAAAAATAATATCATAGGAATACAGAGTTCATAGTTTTTCTTGGATTGGATTGGATATCTGTGCTAGATGGGGTTCAGATATGTCATTTTTCCCATCCCTATTTATTGGCAATGAATGGTCGCCGACCCTTTTCAAGACTTCTCCCAAAGTCATTTACACACTGAGCATATCCGAGCGGTTAAAACTCTCAAAAACTGCCAGCGCTCCAATGGGCCGGATCGGATACATGGTTAGGTATAACCGCATTGCCCTCAGTCGAGGCCTCCTGGCTTAAATCAGATAGATTTCAAAAATAATCTATCGAACAAAAACGAAACGAAACTTCATTTAAAGTGCTACCTGAAACTAGAAACAACTTTTGAGTCGGCTGACATGCGCTTAGGATTGATAATTATCATTCTGTGAAGACGATATTTGTGAAAATTTGCCTTCAACGGGGAGCTCCTTGCTGCAGGAATTTCTGAACTTTGCCAGAATCTTCTTGACTGCGGGATCCCGATCAAATTGGTCTTGGTCTTTCCATGGCAAGATTTTCAATTTCTCCAATCGCTCTCGCTGATCGTTATTAGCGAAGCCATGTTGTTCATTATTCTTGACACGACGCCAATTGTTTACAAAAGCGTCATCCGCTTCGAAAAGTTTGCCCCATTTTATCCGGTTCGATGACTTGTAGTAAGACCCTAAGGCGTATATAGTGATTTTCGCGAGATAAGTTGTCGCAATACTGGCAGGAGTGAGAAGGATAGAGCCGCTGCCTGGCTTCATTCTAGATGCCCGCAGTTGAGGCCTCCAGCGAGCTTCGAGGAGTTGGGGGTCTCGCCAGTCTGTATTCACAAATTCAAAAAGCAATTCTTGGAATGGTGATAGTGCACCAGTTTCACTGGTACCGTGTTGGCCCTTGGGTTGTGGTATTGATCCAAATTGAAGCGAAACCCACTGAAGGAGACTTTCATGTTCATTTCTCATATCTTGATAGCTTTGACGTGTTCTTAATGTTTCTAAATAGTTCGAAGTTTCCTCGGTGGCTGGGGTGAATAACATGAGGAATTGTTTGTTGCGCATGTCGATATAATGGAGTATCACTTGAAAATTAATCCACGCCCTCCGGACATGCTCTTCCGGAGCCGGTATAGCGTCGAGGTGGACGTTGTGATGGAGAAATCTACTTAACCCCCAATCATCTGCAATAAGAAGCTGTAGTGAAGTGCTGCCGGGAAAAAATAAGGTGCTAAGCCAACCAAAATCCTCGAGTTGGGCAGACACAAGAAAGTGGTTTCCTGAGGCATCGTCCATTTTTTTCTGATGAATAGTTTGCTGCTTCCCGTTGGGCACATATTCGCTCAGCGGGTTCCAATTTTGGTCCCACATCTCCTCATGGCCTGAGGAAACATTTTAGTTATCGTTCATTTTATTCACGGGTTAGCCTGTTCATCTCCTGAAAGCTACGACGGGAAATGTTGCTCACTTGGCAGGTTGGAATAATGATCCAATGGCACGTTGGAAAAATGATCCAATGGCAGGTTGGAATAATGATCCAAAACAGTATTCGAACTCGAAGGATGATGATATGGGTTTGTAATGTGTTCTTGATCGAGCCCGTGACTGCTTCTAATAGATTGATGCTCATGCAGTGGGGATGACATCAGAAATTCGGCGTAATCGTGCCAGACTGACACCGGGTCAATATCGAGAGGCATATCGTGAGTGTTTTGGGGCAACTCTGGAACCTCTCGTGAATAAGCTGGCCTGCTCTCCATAAAGCAGCGTTCTTCCCCAGGTAGTGGTCGAGAGCTGCCATTTTGAATACACGTGTGCAGCAGGGCTATGACAAAAACGATAACGAATGTGCGATGGTTAATCATTCCAGAGCTGACGGACGGTGATGGATCACCATCTCAAGAAAAAGCGAGCGCGTGCGGGAGGCATGCCGACTCCATATATAGAAGGTCAAGTAAGTCCCAATCGATGCGGTCACAATTTGCTTACTCTTGCTAAACCTGTATGAACTTGAGAAGTTGTTTTGGATTCGAATCCGAAACGGTTAGACTCCTTCGTGGGACAGCGTGGCTGTAACATTGTGATAAATTTGGCTGATTTATATACCGAAAGAATATTGAGAGCCGAGAAAAAGAAATTTCACTCCCTTCAAGAGTTTATTTTCATCGAGAAGCGGCCGATGAAAACATCATCCGATTCCGGCCAAAACGTGCGTCGGAAGCCCAGAGGTACGGAAGCCCAGAGGGGACAAAATCGTGTCACCCCATTTTTCATTTTTCGTTTTCAACTTTTGCAATTTTGGATTCCAAATTCACAGATTCTGTTTCCAAAGCAACCTCCTCAACACCCTGTTTCCCAAAAAGTCATCCTTTTTTTGTTTCATGTGAGATATACATGAGTCTGATACAAAAGTTGATTGATCGATGACGAAGCGACCTCTCTACGGAAGCCCAGGTACGACACCATCGTACCATCCCTATTTCCCAATTCCGGAAACCCTGTTGCCCGATTCCCAAAGTCCAAAACTGGTTGTACCCAACGTGAAACCGGTTCTAACCTGAAACCAGCTGACATAATATGTACATATCATTACTTGGCAATACCAAGCACAACATCCGTGCATCAGGTTTCGTTCAAGTAACCCACCATCATAGCCTTAAGCCAGCGTAACCAGCGGCCCCGATGAAGTTCATTTTAACCAACTGGTTTGACCAGAATGATGTGCCTCGCTGAGCCATCGCCGTACTTGAGAGCTTCTGTACCAGCCTTACCAAGCAGCTGTCTGTAGGCCAGTTGAACGAACATGATTGCGCACTTCTGGAGCTTGTCACGTTCCAGTTGCCAGTCCGACCAAGGAGGTCAAACAATTAGCTTCTAGCCAGCCAAATGTAGGCCAGCTGAAAATGCGTGTCTACATGATTGCGCCTCGCCGGGCAATATCACCTTGCCTGAGGCTGAGTTGAATCCTCCAATTCATTTCCATGCTTGTCTCTTTGTGATTATATAAACCCCTGATCCATGGAACTCTCGCTGATCATCATTTTATTAGCAATTTTCCAGACACCTTTTCTATTATATTCTCAGTCGACCTCACACTTCAAATTTTGCATTCAGCCTCCGCTTGACATTCAACTAATGAGCGAAATATCAACCTCGGATTATAGTACACTCTCGGGTGAGGATGACACCTCGGACTCTCAGTCAGAGGAAGTCTCACTATCTACCCCCGAAGAACAAGAGTCAAATAGACTGAAAGAAAAAGTAAAGTATCTTCTTTTGAATGGCTACCATGGTCCACAAATCATCAACATCCTGAAAGAAAGACATGGAATTTCAATTTCAATTGGAACCCTCAACCGCCGAAGAAAGTTGTGGGGCCTCCAACAGCATCAATTACCCCTAAGGCCCTTCACCTGGTGTCCAAGCATCAATCCGATCTTCTCATTCGAAGGGGCTTAACTGTCATGAAATAATTCTAAGCCCCGCGCGCAGTCTCTCCGCAGTCTCTGAAACCTAATCCAATCTTGAAATAACCGGAAGACCCGCGGCAAGAAGAGGGAGAAAGTTTGACTAGATCAACTCCGTCGAACACGATCCATCGAACTCAATCCCTTAATCCACCGTTGATACGTCCTACGTTGCACGTTCAAACCCGATCACTCGAGCTTGTTAGAGAATCGCGAAACTCAGGAGGAGCTAGGCTATAACACAAATGGAGGTACAACTGATCTTTCAACCGATTTCTATTTTGTTCTTTCATCTATGCTGTTTTCTATATTTTCTCTTATTGAAGCTCTTTTACCTTTTGTTCAGGCTTGTTTGTTATTTGACCGTCTTTTATTTCCTGATTGTTTCCATACATTTTCTCAAGCTTTGTCGCCAGGTTTTGAAATATAAGAAGGTACCGCTCATCTCACTCTTTTCGTTGATTGCTTCTTCTTTTCTTATTGATTTGTGCTTATTTCCTTTCTTTGTTTTGATCTTTATTTCAGTTACTACTATTAGCTTATTAGTGATTAGCTGCAATAAAGTGATTCATCCTCAATTACTTACATGGTAGCAAGAGGCAACACTTGGCAATCCTAATTATAAGACTAAAGTTAGAAATAAGAACTCGCAATATAGGCTCCGAAGACATGGGGAAATCTTCCGGTAGTTCAGACGATGATAGAGGTCGCGTAAGATCTACTTTTGAAAAACTCAATCGCCACAACTGGGCTACATGGAGAAATCGGTTCCAGGACATTGTCACGACGAAAGGGTACGAACGTCTGATGAACCCCGAGTGGGTCAAGGTCAACAAGGACACAGCCGAATATCGCCAAATGTCAGCCTGGACCATGACCAAACTCTATGGAGCGGTGAAGGAGGAGCTACATCCAGTACTCACGGCTTATCATGGCGACATCTATGGAGCGTTCACGGCCTTGTCCACCGCATGTGGTGAAAAGTCTGTGATTAGACTGTGCGACAAGCTGTTCACGTTAATCAACAGTACCTATAACCCGGGAAGTTCGTTGGCCGATCATGTTACCACATTCCGAAGGCACTACTCTGCTCTGGAAATCTCGATCAAATCCAATCCAAATGTTATGTCGATCTCCACTGGTCTAGCGGCGGCGTTTTTGCTACAAAGCTTGAACCAGGATGATTCAATGACATCTTTGGTGCAGACACTGTACAACATGAAGCCTTTAACGTTCAACAAGGTCTATGATCGACTCCTTATAGAAGCAACCCAACAAACCAGTGTCAAAACGGAATGTGTGTACTTCGCTAGCCAAAATCGCAAGTTCGGAAAACAGTCTGCTGATCGCTCGACAGGCTCACCATCATCTCGAGGAATCGGATCCTCTCGAGGAAATTACCGAGGAGGAAACTTCACCCGTGGAAACTTTCAAGGAGTCACCCCAACCAGGCCAGCCCCAAACTCGTCAAATGACTTGTCGGATCAGGTGGAACGTTTGTTCAAGGCTCAAATGAAGAAATACATGGGCAACCAAGCAAACTTCATCAATCCCGAAGTGGCTGATGCTATTCACGACTCCGACCAGGAGTATGATGATGATCCTGACGATTCTGGATTCATGGTCCTAGACAAAGTGAATTCACATGGCATCCCAACCGCTTCCGACAGTACAACACTCATTCTGGACTCCGCAGCTTCGAAATCAACTCTATGTGACTTGAAATTATTGCTTGACCCAAAGCCCGTTGTGAAGGCAGTGAATACTTATTCCGGATCTATCCGAATTACTCACGTCGGCAAATTCAATCTGGGAGGCGTGTTGATATATCCTGTGTTTTATGCACCCAACGGACCCCGAAACCTCATCTCGATGTCACAATTGGAAGATCATGGACTGCGTTCAGTAGTAAAAAACCGGCTCATTCTGATCCGATTAGGCGAAAAAGTTGTTTACCGGTTCCCCCAAGTAGGCAGTCTGTACCAAGGAGCAGCCCCAAGACCTTCCATCAACTATGCAATGAATGTGTCAGAACCGGATCCTAGTCTTGATTATCATATTTTACTCGGTCATCCGTCTGATGAGTATTTGCAGCAGTTTCTTAAATTATACAACATTACACCTGTCGAAAAGAATCAGCTGGCCAAACACTGCGAAATATGCAAGCAGTGCAAGCTCAAGCGAGCACCTCACTCCAACCCTCTTCCCACTACCGATCCCCCTTCCAAAACTCTACATATTGATGTACTTCAAATTACCCCTCCCAGCAAGTCCTCAATGAAATACGTCCTCGTAATAATCGATGATTACTCGCGGTTCAATCGTATTTACCTTATGCAACGCAAATCTGATTCCAAGGGGAAAATCCTGTCTTATGTAAATGAAATACTCAACAAGACGGGTAAGTGCCCTGCTATTATTCATACCAATTGCGGTGGAGAATTTAGCTCAAAGTACTTTCTATCTAAATTGGAACAACTAGGCATTCGAATTGAAGCTGGCCTGGTCAACAGTCCTCAGACAAACGGGTTGGCGGAGCAATTTAACCAAACATTACTTGTAAAAATCCGGTGCTTGCTTGCTCAATCTTCAGTCCCAATCAACTACTGGGACAAAACGGCACGTTATGCGTCAACTCTCATCAATATCCTCCCATCAAAAGCCCTCAGCTGGTCATCCCCAGTTAATGTATTGGCGGAACTAAATATGTGTATCGAACCTATCCGAGACGTCAACAAGCTAGTACCGTTTGGCCTGAAAGTCTATGTTTCTCAAAGGCCGCCCTCAAAAATCTCAGTGCCAAGCAGGCCCCTTATATGCTTAGGCTACGAAGATCACTCAGACGCCTTACGTTTCTTTGATTCAACTCAACGACACATTGTCATCAGCCGAGACTACACTCCCTCTAAAATCTCATTTCTATACAATTCCTCTGCCTCGCTTTTCAAGCCCCCCGATACTCTACCAAAAGCGATTAGGCCCCCAAGTGACTCTGTCACATTCTCCATCCCATCCCCTTCTTTATCACCGGCTAGGGTACCCACACCCAAAACCAGATCCCGTACCCCTCCAGGTACTCTGGGTCAGCAGATGGAGTCACCTTCTCGGACTCCACTGGATACTCCTCCCCCACTCAGGCAAGCTCCTTGAGGTCCACCTGCTGTCCCTACCCCTTCCTACCCTACATCTCAAATGACGTCAGCTATGACTAGTCGAGCTGCACCTCCTGTTCCTCCGCAGGGTGCTAAGAACTTTGCGTATGTCCCTGCCACTCAACCTCCGTCAAAAGAAATTATCGGTGGTATTGACCGTTGCAATGTGATAACCGGCTCGCGTTGTCCCCGACCTGCCGCTACCTCGTCTCTACAAGTTGCTCCTCCTACAATCCCTCCAGCTGTGACTGACCCTCCCGACCAGCTCCTGTTGGTTCAATTTGATGAGCCCGAATATCTCTTTCTCACTCAGTCGGTCACGCTTAAGGAGGCGTTGAACAACCAGGAAGAAGTGGCGGGCTGGCGTGCAGCAATGTCGGCTGAATATAACTCGTTGGCTTCAAAGAACACTGGTACTCTGGTCCCTCCTCCAGGCGATGACAAAGTAATTGGCGGAATGTGGCTCCTGAGTCGCAAGCTGAATGAGTTTGGCGATGTCCTACGGTTCAAGGCACGGTGGGTATGTTTCGGGAACCATCAGGTACACATGCGTCATTACTTTGATAATTACGCCTTAGTAGCCCGCAACGAATCTGACAGCTATTTATATGAGATGTTGGTCCAAAAAGGCCCAAATCACTATGAATGTGCTGATAGAACAGTTTAAAGGACTATTACTAGTCCTACCCCAATAGAATAATGGGTTAGTTCTGCACTACTGTTACGCCAAAATTTGATATACAACAGTTTGGGTAGGAGAACAACTATAAATAGTTGTTATTTTGAAGCTATAAAGCAACAAAAGGATAATAGTAGGAAAGCACGTGACAGAATGGCTGCAGGCAGAGGTGGTGTTCTTTCAGCTACTATTTTTAAGGAGGATTTAGGCGCAGTAATTGGGGATAATAATGCAAGCTAAAAGCTCCAGTGGGAAAGGATTTAGATAGAGGAACACTACTCTAAAAGTAGGAGGAGAATACTCACTTATACTGAGTTTATAACTAAGTATGTGGGTGAATAGGCTGAGGAATCCATCTTTGGGCGTCAGAAGCCTTCCTTTTAAGGCCTAGAGGTCCCTTTGGGCGCCAGGAGGAGCCTCTGGGAGTTTTAACAAGCCAGGGAATGAGCACAAAACTTCTACGTGAAGATTTGTGGCTAAGTCTATGGATGTGAAAATTTATTATCCTGTCCCCATGACATCATGAGTATATTTATGAACCATTTACTCATGAAGCCACACTAATAAAGATAATTAATTAAATAATTACCCACACTTTCATGGGAAAGGGTAATTCTATTTCTATAATGAGGGAATATCTAATAAGTAGTATATTTCCCATAGAAATAAATTCTCAGCCAAGGAAGACAAGCTTTGTATTGTTTCACAACCTTGTTTAAGTTCTTTCTCTGCGCCAAAATATGCTTATACTATGTATTAGCATATTTAAATACATTACATTTTAATGTTTTGTAGTAGTTTCTCCGTGGTACTTTGAGAATGGTCAAAGTACCATAAGGAGTAATAATTCAGGGGTACTCTCAGTGGGTAACCCTACATAAATTTACATCAGAAATCCATTTCTGCAATAATATTCAGGGATTTATTAATGTTACAGAAGATATAAGTGAGTTGAATATAAAATAGCAGTCCTTTGGATACGTTGGAGTATCTCTAGGGCTGACAGAATCATTCAAGTTGCTGCTGACCATTGCCGTCAACCGCGCCTGGAGTGTCTATCAGTTTGATGTGGAGACCGCGTTCCTTTATGGCGAAATTGATGCTCCGGTGTACGTAGCACAAGTAGAAGGCTTCTAGGAATCTGGGCATGAGCGATGGGTTTGGCGACTCAACAAATCGCTGTATGGTACTAAACAGGCCCCTCGGCAATGGCGCAAGCATCTAGTCGGTACCCTCAATAAGCTTGGTTTGCACTTGTCTCTGCTTGATGAATCGCTGTTCTACAATGAAGACCGGTCAGTGCTACTACACATGCATGTAGATGACGGGTTTGTGATAGGCCAGCGTCATGACCAAGTCACAAAGCTTCTTGACAATATCAAAAAGACTTACTCAATCAAAGTGAAGGAACATCCGTCGCAGCATCTCAGCTATACGCTTGACTGGAAGGAGGATGGGACTGTTCATATTAATCAAGCAGATTTCATCCAGAAGATACTTTTCGACTTTAATATGCACGAGTTGAATCCAGTCAGAGCGTCGGCGCCAATGGACCTGCACAAGATTGTGGCGAGTGAGGCACCTGTGTTTGATCAGAAGATGTATCAAAAGGCTGTAGGGATGCTGAACTATTTAGCACTCCACACGAGACCAGATATAACCTTTGCCATCAATCTTCTCGCGCAATTCACAAGCTCGCCAAATGAAGCACATTGGTCAGCAGTTGAACATATGTTACGGTATCTCGGAGGCACATCAAGCATGGGTTTACACTACACTCAGACGTCAAACCCCAATGAAGAGCTTTGTGGTTGGGCAGATGCGGACTACGCCACCTCATTGGTGACAAAAAAGTCCACCTCAGGATATGTGATAACCATGTACGGTAATCCGGTGTGCTGGTCTACCAAAAAACAACCAGTGGTGGCCCAGTCCACGACCGAGGCTGAGTTTGTAGCCATAAACCGATGCGCCAAACATCTCCAATGGTTAACCAACCTAGTTCTCAACCTACACATCAAGATCAAAGCTCCAATTATGAAAAATGACAATTCGGGTGCGGTGATCATCAGTCAAGAAGCCCAGCTGAATGAGAACACCAAGCATATTGAAGTCAGATTCCAATACGTGCTTGAACTAGTCTCGAAAAACCAACTCAAGATCCAGCAAGTCTTAACCCATGACATGATTGCCAATGGACTCACCAAGCCACTCGGATATATCAAGCTAGAAAGCTATTGATCTCTCCTGCACTTAGTAGGCTCAGAATTAAGGAGGAGTGTCATGAAATAATCCTAAGCCCCGCGCGCAGTCTCTCCGCAGTCTCTGAAACCTAATCCAATCTTGAAATAACCGGAAGACCCGCGGCAAGAAGAGGGAGAAAGTTTGACTAGATCAACTCCGTCGAACACGATCCATCGAACTCAATCCCTTAATCCACCGTTGATACGTCCTACGTTGCACGTTCAAACCCGATCACTCGAGCTTGTTAGAGAATCGCGAAACTCAGGAGGAGCTAGGCTATAACAAAAGTGGAGGTACAACTGATCTTTCAACCGATTTCTATTTTGTTCTTTCATCTATGCTGTTTTCTATATTTTCTCTTATTGACGCTCTTTTACCTTTTGTTCAGGCTTGTTTGTTATTTGACCGTCTTTTATTTCCTGATTGTTTCCATACATTTTCTCAAGCTTTGTCGCTAGGTTTTGAACTATAAGAAGGTACCGCTCATCTCACTCTTTTCGTTGATCGCTTCTTCTTTTCTTATTGATTTGTGCTTATTTCCTTTCTTTGTTTTGATCTTTATTTCAGTTACTACTATTAGCTTATTAGTGATTAGCTGCAATAAAGCAATTCATCCTCAATTACTTACATTAACTTAGAAGAAATGCAAGCTTGACTCCTCAAGGAAAAACAAGTTGATGTCTCAATCCGAACTATTCAGAGGTACCTCAAGCAACTCAACTTGAAGCAAATTGTCAACAATATTCACTCTGGTAAAGTCACAAAAGAGAAGGTAGAGGAGTACATAATCCATGCCCGCATTGAGCTATTACATAAATCTGCAGGATACCGCTGCATGCACCGGATTTTGAAGCAGTTTTACTCAACAAACATCCCTCGGTCAGTAGCTAATCCTTTACTACATTATATGATGAGATGAACAGGGCTGAGGGCAGCAGGCACGGTACGGGGCGGTGTTCAAGAGTCGTGGAAGGATAATATTGCAGATCAGAAAGATATGTAATAGACAAAAAGAGAGAAGAAAGGAAAGAACAAAAGAAGAGAAAGAAAAGAAGAGAGAGAAAAGAGAAACTGACCTGAGGGCAGCAGGCACGGTACGGGGCGGTGTTCAAGAGTCGTGGAAGGATGATGAAAGGGTCCTTCCACGCCTGCTGCCTCAGGAGTACTACATACATGATGTGATATGTGTGTGACAGAAGAGTGACATGGATGAAGCAGACAAAAACAAAAGAAAACCTGAGTACTATACTCAACATTATAATCTGTTTCCATTCAGGCACCTTTTTGACATTGTTTGAACATTCCTGGCAAATCAACAGCAACATTGTCTATGATATCTTAAAAGAGATTGATCCCAATGGTTTGGCTGCAAGGCTCAGAAAGACTTGCAAGCGTAGGATTTATCGGACCCATGGACCAAACCATATCTGGGCTTGTGACGGACACAACAAATGGAAAAGATTTGGGATTTGTGTCTATGGAATAATTGATGCCTGGTCCAGAAAAATTTGGGGATGTTTGCCCATGTCACAAACATATTGGTGTTTATTTCCTCCAGACGGTAAAAAGCTCTGGTGGAATTCCTCGAATGGTTACCACGGATTTTGGCTCTGAAACCATAGACATGGCTGCGTACCAGATGTTCCTCTCTCATCATTACGGGGGAATTACGGTTGAAGAAGCCCGGACCCGGATGCGCTTCACCAAATCCACCCGCAACCAGAAGATTGAGGCACTTTGGTCCCAAATGATGAAGCATCACAATCAAGCAATCATCAACGTGATTCAAACTCAAATTGATAATGGGCGATACAACCCGGATGACGAAGTTGAAAAGTAAGATAATTACAAAATGGATTCATTGATGTTTGAACTTTGATCTACGCCTGTTTGTCCCAGACTGCTTTTCTTGTTTCTCTGGCTACCTGTTTTCCAAGAAAGTGTTGATAGGTGGGTACCACTTCAAAATAATTCTAGAAAGAGGAGGGATCATAGAATATCTCTCCCTACAGCTTGCACCCCAGAGTTTTCGTATGGCACACCAGAATCCTTTGGTACAACTGATCAACTGTTGCACATTCCTGCCAATGACATTGAGGGGTTATTACAACAAGACTACCCAGATCAAGGAAGCATGTTCACGCAAACACCTCCTTGGTTTCATGAGGTGGCCACGGGAATAATGGATGATCTTGGATTGAGATTTGATCATATTTCCACTGGATCAGTATGGATTGCTTTTGAACACATGTTACCCTTTGTTAAAAATACCTTTCCAGATGAAGCCCAGCTCCCTAGCTATAACTGGCCCCCTTCCCCATCCCATGATTCATCAGAAAATGATCAATCCAGTGCATCTGACGCCTATTAATCTGAAATGTATGATCACTAGAACTTGTACCCATTTGACTTGCTTTCTAAATAATATTATACAATTATCTGTTTGACATTTATTGACGTTTGATTGCCTTGATTACTCTTTGTCCCATAATGGAGTAAATAGCTATGGGACTCAGTAAAATGGCATTTCTTTCTTATTTAGCAACATTGAGGGGTCTTCTGAGCAGCAATTGCCAATCAACTCATTGCTCAACTTAGGCAAGTGTCATTTGGGGTTGTGTTGTGTCTCGTAATTAAATGTTTTTTACCCAAATTGGGTGATACTGGCCTGGTTTTCAAGGGTTCATGGAGATGCGCAGCAAGGAGAGATCTCCTGTGGCCGCAGCTGGTGATATTGCCTGCGGACACGCAGCACATGTGGTTGTATTGGGTGCTCAGCAGTGGTCCATTCCGGCCTTGAGCGGATTGGCGGGGTACGTCGGGGCTGGGAGCCCCCTAGTTGTTGGACTCCTACGTCCCGACGAGGGGTTTTTTGGGAAGTCTCCCAGGGTAGGAGGTACAGGGACCCCTGTTGCCGTCTGTCTTGTGACGCACAAGTCAGTCTGTTCTCACAGTGTAGTCCCCAGAGGGACTACACTGGTGACCTGGGAGCCGCCTAGACGGTTCCCCGAGTCATCCGTGTGTGGGTCGAGGGGGTGTAGTGTAAACGCCTCTGAATCCTACCTCAGAAGGAACGTAGGTTCCTCTGAGAGGGATAGAGGGACACCCCTGAGTAGAGAACAAGACAGCTAGGAGGGGGCAAGGCGCTAGACCCAACCACTCCTAGTGTGCGTGGTCTCCCCTTCTTCTCCCCCCTCTCCCCCTCCTCCCCCCCCCCCCCCCGATGGGTGGGTGGGATGGTGCCAAAAAGGAGGGGTGGGAGAGTGAGAATGCCGTGGAGTCGGGTCGACAAGGCTGGGAAGCAGGGAGAAACGTGGGAGACGACAACAGGCGGCGGCCCGGGACTCGAGCTCCTGCGGTATGCCGGGCACCCGGAGCAAGGTGTGCCCACAACTTGGCCACCACACTCCCGGAGACCCTTTTTTGGCGTGATGCAAAAACCCCTAAGGGTGCCAGGCTCTTAGGCCTGCATGGACCTGCGTCGCCTCACTGCTGTGCGCAGCTCACCGGCAACTTTCCATTGAGAGCGACCTACATACGTCACCTCACCACTTGCACAGCGCACTCACACCAAGAAATTGCTGACCTGCAAATTTTGACATAAACCTCCCACTATTTTAAACAGCCACAATATTGGGTCTTCAAAGAAAGGTTAGAACATTTTATTTTCTAAAATGACTTATTTTCTCTGTTCTCAGTCTTACTCACTGCGCTTCTGCCTCTGATGTAGTTATCAAGGAGAGCGACACAATCCACGTACCAGGCACGCCAACACAATCCACAAACCAGGAAACCTGCTTTCAAGGACCTTGATTTGTAAGTGATCAAGCAGTTGTGATTTGTCAGAAAATTTGAAGGAGTACAATTGAAACAAGTGATTTTTTTGACTATCACTGTGATTCACTCAGTTCTGCTTCTCGGGCCGTGCATCAGACTAGGGAAGCAAACCCAGTGTAACCAAGGTACAGCTCTGTAAGCTGTCCCATTGCCCATTTTCCCTCGCCGCGAATGGTTCAGAGACACCTAGCGAGGTTGCTGGATTGCATCTGAAGCCGCATTTGTTCTTTTCCAGGGAATAAGCACTGCAGTGCAATTGCTCTACCTGAATTCTTTTGGGACTTGAACTGGATCTCCAAGGATCGTTGGTTTTCCTGTAAGCGGTAAACCTGTCTCTCTTCATTTGAGCCCTTTGCCTCTGTTTGAATCAATCAGACCTCCAGTTAGGTTACTGCATGCTGTTTTACTAACCATTATCTACTCAGCCAGAACAGCTAGCCAAATTGGACTGCCTGTGATCAAGGCAATCTTCCTTCTGCTGCTGCTTTTGCTGATTCTGTAGCTTTGAGGCCAGCTCTCCCAATACCCTGCTGCTGCTCTTGCCGATTCTGTTGCTTTCAGTCCCGCTCTTCCGATACACTCGGCTGTGATCTCTTCAACAGCGTCTCCCTCGGGCCAATACTCGTGGTACTAGGAGGCTACACAGGCTTGAAAATCTCAAATCTGCGCACGCTTGCCTTTTCACCCTTGACTCAGGAGTGGGTTCCAAAACTCTCCTTCTCTTATTGTCCCGGACCAACCTCTTTGCCCTCATCTTTCCTGCCCGCGAGCATTATCCATCAACTCTATAAACACTTGAACAACTGATCAATCAAAAAACCTATCTGGGGCTTCCAACAATTGTGGAGCCAAGATTGTAAGCCTTTTTCCTGCCTATTTGCCTGATGAGTTAACTGGACACTATCTGACTAACATATATTGGACCGGCAAGACAGATCAGCGTAAGATTGATCAAACTGACAATCAATCAATCTATACTCAATTGGGCCACCCTTTCCCTTTCTACATCTGAAAAAAAAGTCAGTATATTGTTCTTATTCTTTTTTTAGCAAGCGGCTTGGACTGATTTCTCATAATGAATAGAACAGAAAGAACCAACAATCTATAACTCAGCCCCCTCCGCATCTTTTCTACAACATCTAGTCAAAGTGTCAGTTTCTTGCAACTTGATCTTGTTGCTTCCAACTGATACTAACATAAACTTCTATTTGATACAAAAATGAATCACAGGCCGAGTTAGGCTTTTTGATACTTCCGCTCAAAATGGGTAAAAAAATGAAAAAACGGTATGTGTTCGGTCTTCTATCTTTACTACTCCCTGTTATTGAATCAGGATTCT
This sequence comes from Puccinia coronata f. sp. avenae, assembly GCA_002873125.1. Taxonomy (NCBI): domain Eukaryota; kingdom Fungi; phylum Basidiomycota; class Pucciniomycetes; order Pucciniales; family Pucciniaceae; genus Puccinia; species Puccinia coronata. The sequence continues at coordinate 75,640 of PGCI01000249.1, read as the reverse complement.
TTTCTTATTCATTTTCCTTCTATGCTTGCTGGATGATTTGCATTTTGTCTATTGGATTGAATGGATGGATCTTGGGACAATTTTTGTCCTGGGGCCGTTTATTACAATTATTAATGATAGTAACAATAACGCAAGTCGGAAAGCAGCTAAGAAGTTGTATAAAGCTAACAAAAAGCAAAAGGATCATCAGGAGCTTCTGGTCAAAAGGGTTAACCCGACAGATAGGACACAATTTATCAATTGGCGACAAGTGACGCACAAAGAGAATAACATCTATCCAACCATTCCGATTGTGAAGAAAAAACCGACTTGCCCACCCACAAACAATGAAATTCAATCAGCATACAAAAACATTGAATCCTTCCATCTCTTCAAGACCGGCCGAAGCATCGTTCCCGATCCTCTAGACAAGGAGTCTGTTATTGCATACATTGAATTTATGAAGTTCGAGGATCTCTCTGAAAAAGATAAGGACGACCTGAATTTCTTATCCACCTTCCTCCACCGATCCAAGAAATTTATCAGTCCTGTTGCACGTAACACTCGTTCTTGGGGTGGTCTAATGTATGCTATAGGATGGAGGAAATCGTCAGACAAAAATCAAATTGTCGGAAAGTATATCAAAAAATTTCAACCTGAAGAAGCCATTTTTTTTCATGAACTTTTCACTCAATCTGATTGGCTAGGGGATATTATTGCTCATCACTTCAATTCCTTAGCCAATACAGCTTTTCAAGAAAACCAGGATCTCATGAAAAAGCGTAATATTCCCTCTTTTGCTTCCCTCAAGTTCCAACAAGACAAACACTTCCTCATCAACAACATCTCCCTGTGGGGATATTTGGTAAAAAATTAGGGACACAGGGGATATTGAGTAAATTCCACCTCTTTTTTTTTTTTTTTTTTTTTTTTTTTTTTTTTTTTGTGTCTTGGTCTGGGTGTGTGTGTGTGTGCTTATGTGTTGATTTTCCTTCCTGGTTACTTTTTGTTTATCTGTCTCAATTTATGTTTGTAGATCAGTTGGTGGCATTGTCAACCACTGCGACCCCAGGGGCCATTTTTTTCACCTTCCTTTTATATATCTTGATCCATAAAAATTGTATGAGTATTGCATTGACAACCAGTGCTCAATTAATACTATACAGGTTGGTTTTCTCAGTGGAATATAAGTGAACAAAAGTTATATAACATGGAGTGAAGTTAATTGTACTAATGTGTTCTATTCTACAACATGCATTATAATCAATGGTGGATTCGTTCAACTAATCCAACAAAATACTCAAGCGGCGGGCCATCCACTTTGCTGTTGAGTTCTTGCAGCTCATGGGTGGATAATGATTTTAACCAAGATTCGTCGTAAAACGAAATAGGGAGACCTTCTACGTAAGGTAATGTACTATTCTTGGGTTGCTGGGGGCGTCGCCTCACTCGTGGTGGTGGAGTATTGGGTCTTTGGGTTGCATACTCACGTCGCCGGGCCTGCAACCGATTCAGTGCAATCATAACACGTTCTACTTGCTGGTTTCGCCACGGCAGTTTGTGGACAACAGCACGCATTGGTAATCCCGGGCGCACGAGAGACCGATCCGCCTCGTCATCCGTCTCGTCATCACTGCAACAGCTTTCAATCACCGGAATCAACCCGACTAGACTGGGATGACGCACTACCTCTTCAAGACGCCAATGTTTGAGCTTCCAGAGATGTACTAAGTTAGCTTGAGATACACCCAATGTCTGAATATTACACAACTTACAGTTGTACGGCGACTGTTTTTTCGCTTTCTCTTCTGGCATGCAGCCTTAGCCGCTGGTGATAACTTCTGGTTTTCTCGATGTCTAAAACCAGTTAACCAGTGAGCAGAGATCTGCACGTTCTGGTTCATTAGAGTATTGGAAATGATGCTTACATTCTCATGAGGTGAGACTGGACATGAACCGTGAAGTATTGCTTGATGTCAACTTGATCGCACATCTCTTTGGTCAGTGGGTCGTATTCTCCGCTTCTTACCACACGCATGAAAGTTTTCTGAGCAAATTCCCAAAGAAACCGGTTGGCCGGACTCGTCATCGCTTTAGATAGATCCGGCCGGAATGATTTGATTTGAGCGTCGCGCATTGCGCGCCATATGATTTTGAGGGCTTGGGGCGAGGCAGATGAATGCCCGGGCCCATCGGGGCCGTAGGGGAAGTCAGGATCATCACCATCTAAATCCATAGCGTAATCGCAGACTGAGGTTAATTCTTCATCCGATTTGCTCCCTGGACCCGTAAGATTTACTCTAATCCAAGCACGGCACTCTTCCGCAGTGGCTGGTTCTGGAAATTCGTCATCCCGAGCACAACGGCCAAACAGCGTGGCGCAATGTTGACGTACAAAAGCCTGATGATTTGAAAGTGGATCATTACATAAGACTTTATATTATATATGCTTAATCATGCGGCAAACTTACTTGTATTTCAAGATTTGGCCTATCCGGCCGTCGAGATGTAGTAGGGGTATCAACTTCCATATTATCAAATAAAGCTTGAGAGCGAGACCGTCCAGAGCCGCCGCGAGCCGCCGGGGTTCTTGATGGAGGTGTCGGCAGGTTAAGCTGCCCGCCATCAATCAGACTGTTTAAGCTGGTAAAGCCTTCGGCAATTACCCTCACTGCGCTGAGCGAGGCGGTTCCTATTTGGACAGAAGTCTGCGCAAGCGAGTTGATCGAGGAAATAAGCACTTCAACCGACGGAGAGTTAACAGAGGTGTCCCGATCCATATTATTATTAGCTACGAAAACATCTGAAGCCCAATTGGAAACTGGGACAGCCGGCTCAGGTCGGCGAAACCCTGGAACAGCAGGCTCAGGTTGAGAAGATATTGGAACGGCGGGCTCAGGTCGGGAAGAACCTGGGTCAGCGGGCTCAGGTCGGGAAGAACCTGGGTCAGCGGGCTCAGTTCGGCGAGCGGCAATTACAGAAACCGGTTGAAGGTTCTCAGTAGGTCGAGCTATGTTAGGTGACATTGGTTGTACGGACATTGCGCTGGAAGTTTCCATGTCAATCAAGTTAAGGATTTCGGGCGTATTTCGGTTGGGCTGACTTTCAGGTCGAGGAAAATCTGGTTGGACATTAGTATTTGATGAAATGCTCAACAAGCCGGGTTCCCCAGCTGAAACACGGGGATTAGCAGCAGACGGTACTTCTACAGATGGTGGGTTTGGGATGGAAGTGCTACTAGTGACTTGGACCAGATCACGCTGCCTGAGGTCATACCGGGGAGTGTTCCCTTGCCTGTCGGAGAACAACAGCTTGTACTTGGCAAGCAATACGGCTTTTGAGTCAGCCATCTTGTAATGGATATTATTCTCCCTGAGTATGGGTCTAATCTGGGCTGCCGTTATTTTACCATCCGGATCTATCAAGGAAAAGAGTACGTCAATGTCAACAGCGATATTATTGGAGGCGGAAGAAAATTTCATGTACTTACCAGGCCAATCACACACTCTGCTGCCATTCAAAGTCTCATCCACCATTTCAAGATTGGCGTTGTGCGGACGAGTGGCGGCGGTGGACTCAGAAGAATCCTCAGGAGGCCGTGGTAGATTGACAGTACCTGACATCACTACAGTGGGAGCTAGATTCGTGGCAGCAGGTCCAACTGCAGCGGGGGAAAGAAGTGCGGCCAGAGATGTCGCAGCAAGTGATTTAAGATTTGCGGTAGAAACTGGAGACTGCACAGGTGTGCTATCGTCATCCGAGTCCTCGATGATCAAGCGTCTCTTCGTTCTATTGCGAATGGGGGAAGACGCCAGGTCACCAATAGATGACATGTTCGTCGTTATGTGTGTGTTTTCGGAGAAGGCGTTGGTTGGAGTTTTTGGATTATTTTCTTCCACTGGCGAATGCGGCGAGGTCGTCAGGAGCGCTGATTGACTGACAGGGTGTTCTGAATCTGGTGGTAAAGGTGCCTCAACCCGCTGATCAGATACTTCAAAGGATTCTTCTGGTAATTCGGGGGACAACACCGGGTCAGGTAATTCGGATACGCTTCCAGGCGCAAAGTCCACACTACCTTCCCTAATGCTAGTCTGATCAAGGTATTCCAACGTTGACTCCGTGAATTGGCTATCTGCGGGTGATGATGGGTCGATTGGTCGTGGAACTGCAGTCTCAGTAGGTGTAGTTTGGGGTCCTTCTGGGAAAACCAATACTGTAGCAACTTGATTGGTATCTGAAACTGAATCTTTATCAGACCCCGGAGGCAAGATATTGCCGGGAACGCCGCTGAGATGTGATTTGGAAGCAAGGATTGGGGGGGCGGCAATTAGTTGAGGAGGTTGTGGGAAGGTGATCAACTGATGCAACAGCTCGGGGTTTGACTTGAGATGTGTACTGGTGAGAAGGGTCAAGTCGACGGTGGCAAGTGGAACGTGCGAAATTTTATCAGGCTCAGCAATAGGATTGGATGGCGCGGTTTTCTCAGTGCGACTAGGTGATGGAAGAAGCTCCGAGGTGGCAGTGCTCAATAGCGGGGGCAAATCGGAAGATGGAGGCAGTTCGTCGATTGAGGCCGGAGTGTTTATATTTTGAGAGGTGTCTGATGATCATGAAATGAAAAGACAAGAGATGTTAGACTACTGCAAGTTTTAGATGTACAGGACTTGGAACTTACATGGAACCAGTGCTAAGGATAACTCATTGTCATCTGATGTAGTGTTCAGTTGAGTGAGCTTATCATGAGTAGAAAGGTTGCTAGTGATGATTGGAGCGAGTATCGTTTGCGTGCTGATTGAATCCGGAATATCGTTGCAGACGCCTGAACTTCCTTTGTTTGAAGAAACTAAACTTTTGTTACTCGAAGGGACAAGGGGGGGCTTGGAGTTAACATTGTTATTCAAAGGGGATGTTCTTTCTCCCCTTATATCAACTCCAACCTCGGGCAAAGCAATCAGTCGATCAAGAAGGGGGTTAATTGGTGAGTTGGACTGATTTGAACGTAAAACCTCAAGGGGGGTGGGTCGAGTGGTGGACTCATTAGCTGGAACACTGCAGTCTATCAAGGGAAAAACATCTGAATCAAATTCGTGGCGTCGTGATGCTTTGTGGTTGTTAACCAGTGATAAGGATAACTCATTGTCATCTGATGTAGTGTTCAGTTGAGTGAGCTTATCGTGAGTAGAAAGGTTGCTAGTGATGATTGGAGCGAGTGTCGTTTGCGTGCTGATTGAATCCGGTATATCGTTGCGGACGCCTGAACTTCCTTTGTTTGAAGAAACTAAACTTTCGTTACTCGAAGGGACAAGGGGGGGCTTGGAGTTAACATTGTTGTTCAAAGGGGATGTTCTTTCTCCCCCTATATCAACTCCAACCTCAGGCAAAGCGATCAGTCGATCAAGAAGGGGGTTGATTTGTGTGTTGGACTGATTTGAACGTAACATCTCAAGAAGAGGGTTGGGTCGAGTGGTGGACTCATTAGATGGAACACTAGTACAGTCTATCAAAGGAAAAATATTTCTATCGAATTCGTGGCGTCGTGATGCTTCATTGTCATTGGTTGGAGTCGGATCCACAGGGACACTATAAGAGAAATCGATCAAAGGTAACAATGTTGAAGTTCCATGGTCGTCAATGTTGCTCGTTGGATCGCCATCTTGCAACGCGCGAGAGGTAGCACGTTCCGGTCGTCGCTGCCTTCTGCTCTTTGGCCGCCGTCGCGGCACCGGAATGACCACTCGAATGCAACGTCGTTTACGGGGTGGGTAGTCATTGGTCTGTTGTAGCACATCAAAAGAAATTAGCGCAATTAGGCGATTTGAGGTGGAAAAATGAAAGTGCACTTGACGTACAGCGCGTTGGGTAGTGCGTTTCTTGCCCTTCGTATCAGATTCATAAACAAAGCCCTTGGGTGCCTGACAAGAGGCAGCATCAGCCTTCGCACCAATTCTGGCTGAGCGTCTGACTGGCCGGGTCTCAGGCTGGCCGGCAACCTTTGATTTGTCTGCTTGTCTCTTGACCAACCACCTGGGTCGTGCTCGCAACGGCGGGAGGGGCTTGCGCACAGAAGGGGATGGGTTTTCTAAACGAGGTCGCTTGGAAGGAGCCCAGGTTTCTACACCCCTCTCTAAAGAATTAAGGTGATCAGCTCGCAACATATGCGCAACGCCAGAATGCTGACAGAGTACCAAGCAGAAGTTTCAGCACTAACCTGTCTTCTGAACCACCTTCTTCGCTTGCAGGCTTGTCTTCAATTTGTCGTATAGATCCTCCAAGATATTGCGTCGATCACTTGATTGAAATTTTACTTGGTATTCCGTGAGGATCTGTTTGAGACCAGGGACGTTCAGATCTGATGGAGCTGTTGCAGAGCAAGAAATCGTCAGCCAAGGAGCTTGTAAAATCAAAGGTAGGTATAGGGATGATCAAACATCAAACAAAAAAAATACTAGTCAAAAAAGGAAACTCCTACCTGGCCAGTCAAACCGTTGATTCTCTGGGCGGAAACGGCCGGCAAGATGCTGGTTGTAAAGGACAACAAGGTGTTGGCGACTGCCATCGGGGTAATCCCCTAAGTTAAGCTTGAGATAGTATCTCAACTGCGCAACGGTGAAGATGGCAGCATCTACAGCGAATTAATAAATACATAGGTGATCAGGTAAAATAAGTATGGGTAGATCGTGATCAGCTCTGCTGCGTCATTCATGTAACTATCGGCAAATTAAAATGTAGAGGATAAAAAGTATAGATAGCGTGGACTGTATATAAGTATGTAGAGGGTATATTTAAGGCCATCGTGGCTCGAATGCATACAATCATGTTGATTGTGTACTTACCGCTTGGCCACGTCTTCTCCGGCTGAATGCTGGCGGACAGATCCATGCTTGGCTGCTAAGCTTCAAACTCCAACCTCAAGCACTAGAGTAGTAGAGATGAGAGAGGAAATTGGGAAGGGGTTGAGATGTTCCTATGGACAACACTGCCGGCATTAACCGGTCGAACACGGCTGCTCGAGCAGTGCTCGAACAGCCGTGTTCGACCGGTGGTCGGACGGACACTGTCCGACCGAAGCGAGAGCCAACTGGTCGGACAGATTTGTCCGACCGGTCCCGGCTGGTCCTGTGCAACCGGTCCCAGGAACTGATCGGACAGGCCTGTCCGACCCGCCGGCAGGTGCTTCGGTCGGACAGTGCCTGTCCGACCACCGGTCGAACACGGCTGTTCGAGCACCGCTCAAACTGCCGTGTTCGACCGGTTAATGCCGGCAGTGCAAATCCCAACTCAGAGACGAAAAAAAGAAATAGATTGTTTGTAAATGTGTCTATTGGATGGGTATCTCGGACTCTGATGAGGACTCAGGATGTTGATGTAGTCATGTCATCTCGCTTCTTTATCTCGCTCTACACAGGACTTTCAGAGTCAGGAGTCCAGCCGAGGCTTTGAATCTGATGATATTACATACATGTAAATAGATGTAAATAAAAAATAGAGAAGTACATACATGGATTACAAGCATGTACATAATTGCGACACAAATACACTTCGGTGCAATATTGCACGGAAGTAATCTGTACTTGCAATCTGTTACAATTTCTATTGTGATACATAGTTCATAGAGTATGTATTACACTAGATTACACTTCGTAGACTGTTGCAGTGTTGTCTTGTTGTACATGCATTCATCGTGTATGTATATACATATCTATTTATGTACGAAGACAATTAAACCGACAGACTGATTTGGCGAATCCGTCGGTAGATTGCCTTCTGACTCAGCCCGAATACAGGTCCGAATCCAATCTGGTATCGAAAGTCGAAACCTGCTGACAGTGGACCTTGGAAACGCTCAAAAAGGACGTGAAGATTGTAGCGCTAAACGTCAGTTAGGAAACGAAGGTGGTACGTACTATCTGCAGTCGTATCTCATACATGTGAACTCGTGATACAGAAGCTCAAAACTAAACAGCAAAATCTTCTACTCGTACCACCGCAGGTAGTCGTCATTGGTCCGGTCCCGCTACGTATCCCAAAATGGTGTAAGCATCCCCCTTTCGTTGTCTGAGAAGCCAGATCTGACGTTAAACAAATCTATGGATACAATTGTATCGGATACAATTGTATCCATAGAATATAATTACTGACTTGTGTTGCTCATTTAGTCAGCAGCAACAGGCCGTATGCCTCGGGCCAATCAATGGCGGTGCAGCCGTCAAATGAGACACCTTCGAGGTCGTCTGTTTGGTCACGCTTGGAAACCTCCCAATGGGGATCCGCCGTTCCACATATGTGTTCGTCGCGATCGGGCTTTTTTCTTGCTTGGTGGTGTTTGGGACTTTTTGCCAGGCTGACTTGCCTTGCTCGCTTCATCACCTTTCATCACCTACATACTCAGCAGAACACAGACGCAACAACTTGAATCACTGCCAGCTCTCACTACTATAAATATTGCCCGCCTACCAAACCAGCACCGTTTTCCTCTTCCTCAATCCGTACCACTCTGGTCTTCCCCGCCCACAACCGGAAAGCCCATTTAAGTTTTTTCTATACTCACACACACCCCACTCCGTCACCGTACCAAACAAATCTTCATAATGGCCGATGTCAGCCTTGAGTTTGATCCACGAGCCCCTGGAACCCACAAGTCAGATATGAGTGAATATCTCTATCGACTTAATCCTAAACTCAAGTTCCCAAAATCCATACTTAAGGATGATTTGATCGAGCTTGTGGACGCAGAGCAAGAAGCAGGTACGTCAACATTTCACATAAATGTTCCATCTCCCAAAGCATACTGACTCTCCTACCATTGTTGTCCACTCAGCTCGCGCTTGCGCTCGCGGTTGTCCGCCACCCGCCACTGGGCGCGGTATGAGACGCCGTAGCAACCCTTGTGATGCACCTGCAGTCGATGTGGACACTGTTACCACGACTCGTCGCGGGTCAGTCCCTGGCAACTTGCCTGTGGTTACCGAGCGGCCCCGCGGATCACGCAGGTCAACTCCTGTTGCAGGTAGTCTCGTGGCTGTAACCAACAGCAATACCAACCAGGGTAAGCAATTTTCGTCTCTTTTTTTGTGCATTTGGCGATAGTACACATACTGACCATGTGCTATTTCCGCTTTTCTAGATGTCATCAGAAACCCGAGTGCTACTCAAGTCGGAGGCGCACAAGCTAGACGACATGCGCATGTCGATCAAGGTAAGCCATCATCCCGTGATTTTTACCCATTGTCGGCCAATGTAATATTGATCGCATTACCTTCCCCAGGTGTCGTTGAAAAATCTGTCACCACTGCTGGATCAGCTGGCACGCCGCTGGATGCCGCCAACGCGCCTGGCGGCGATGGGTTTACGCTCGTCACGTCTCGCGAGAGACGTACTAGTCGCGCCGAGGACAGTGGTTTCGCGGTGAACGATGTGCAGCGCTCCAATGCCAATCCAGGTAAGCAAACCAATTCGGAATATTGATTTCTCTGGACTAAGTTAAAATATTGTAAATCCAACTCAACTGTCTGTTCATTTCCACCCTCCAAATCGCAGGCCCTCCTAGCCGGCCAACGTCTCCGACTTTTGCTGAAGTCGTCCGAAGTCCCAGACAAGAGTCCAGTACAGGTACGTCCAATTGCTACATGTTACCAACTGCATATATATATCCTCACTCTAAATATGATCCTTCAATTGCAGCTCTCCTCAAGAAAGCCCCGGCGGTAGCAGTGCCTCAGCCGAAGCTCTTGATGTCAAAGAAAAGAAATGCAAACGTGAGTACCTGTCATTTGTCAACTCGGATCATCATGCAAGACTCATTGACGCTTTGCAATTCATACCATCTAATGAATACAAAGTAGCTCCCTTGGTCTTCGACTTTAATTGCAAAACTGTCCACGGTGCAGGGGGTATAATGATTAGTTGCACTCCTTCCGGCAGCAAGGGAGCCATCCGAAAACCCAAAACCAAGCGCCGAGCTGCCGTGATCTCAGACAACGACCGCGACAGCTCTGACGAAGAGATCAAACGAATCGCGTGGGGGCACCCAACGGCCTCGACGGACTCCCGCCCCAGTGGGAGTGGGTCGCACCCAACCCGAACAATCAAAGACAAGGGGAAGGCTCCCGCTGGGAGTGGGTCGCACCCGACCCCAACGATCAAAGCCAAGGGGAAGGCTCCCGCCCAAGCTTCCTCGAAAACCACTGACACCGGCCGTCGATCGCCCCTGCAGTTTGTTCCCGATTCAATCGTGCGGGAGGAGAACTGCGGCCGCCCCAGTGGGAGTGGGACGCACCCGACGCCGACGCCGCCGACCCCAAAACCCATTAAAGCTAAGCCTCGATTCCCAGGCTTAGCTTTTGACCCCGATTCAATCGTGTGGGACGAGAACTGCGGCCGCCTCAGTGGAGTGGGACGCACCCGACGCCGCCGACCCCGAAATCCATTAAAGCTAAGCCTCGATTCCCAGGCTTAGCTATTGACCCCCCTCTCGCTGGTCGCACGGCCTTCACCATGTACCTTTATCCCTCGCAAGTGGGAATGCATTCAAGCGCTGTCAGCCAGGCACTCACTCGCCTGAACGTGGGAAGAACCTTCACTCCGCACGATCCAGTCGATCCAAATTTCAAACCCACAATCTCGCGTCTCAAAGTGGGGGACGAATGGCGATACATTGAGCATGGTCAGGCGGGGAAGGTATCGGTAGCCAAAATCCCCAGTGAGTACTCATGTTTTTATATTAGTCGCTCTGCTGAATAACAGTTGCTGATGCCATTGTATGTGACGTAGCGACTCCAGCCGCTGCTGCCGCAGCGGATAGTCTTTACTACTGGAACCCCAAGGACGACACAAAACACAACATTGCCGACGAAACAGCGGCTCATCTACTGGATTCATCCCCCAACTCATCGCCGGATTGCCCAAACCTCTTGCAGCCGATGAACTCAAAAAAACTTCCGACGACCTTCTGGACTTGGGGTGGTGTGTGATTGACGGTTCCGAATATCACTCATCTGAATGCGACCTTCCCCCCCACTTACCGCACTCAAAGAGCCAACGTCACGGGTCACAGTCGAAGAGCCAACGCGACAGCTCCACAGTAGAAGAGCCAACGCCACGGGTCAAAGTCGAAGAGCCAACCTTAATTAAGGCTTGTGACGGTGCCGAGTGTGAAATGCCGGGATCGTTTCCCGCCGATTTGCCACCCAGCTCTCCGATCAATGCAAATACGGCTAATTATCCACCAGTCAAACTGTCACCTGGTAAGTAGCATTACTTCCACGATTATTTGTACTCATCCAACGGCAACAATTGACAGTCTCGATCATTTCACAGAAGCAACACCTTTTAAGGACCATTTTGCAGATTTCGTGCAAGATGCGCTCGGCAAACTACGTCGGATGTCTCCTTCGCGCCTTGCACAACCTGAGCTCAAAACCCCAGCGAATCCCCTGAAATGGCATCACTGAATTCCTTCTACCGGCCTAAGATGAGAAGGTGGGATCGTAATGCCGAAATCCCCTTGAATGCCTTCCAGCGATGCACACAAGACGACCCTCCTGAGCCGAGATCCCCACTCAGTGAACCTGACGGCCCTACCACTACCGCTAGTGAAGCCAAAGGTCAAAAAGATACCCGCATCCTCACCGACGGAGTCACAATTCAGCTATTTATGATGGTACCAGCGAAACCCCCGCAAGCGGGTTCAAGCAGTGCAAGCAAGACGTGCCTCCTGAGCTGAAATCCCCGGTCGGTGAACCTGACAGCCCTACCACCACTGCTATAAGTAACGCCGAAGATCAAGAAATCATCCAGCTGGCTAGCGAGCCGAACCAATGTACCATCCCCACCGACGGAGTCCTTTTGGCTATTTCTGATTGCACTGCCGAAGCCCTCTCAAGCAGCTCCGAGGAATGCAAGCAAGATGTGTCTCCTGAGCCGACATCCCCACTCAGTGAATCTGACGGCCCTACCACTACCGAGCTGAAATCCCCGCCCAGTGAACCTGAAAGCCCTACCACCACCGCTAGTGACGCCAACTCTCAGAAAATCACCCAGCTGGCTAGCGAGGCGAACCAATTCCCTATCCCCACCAACGGAGTCGATTTAGCAGCTACTTCTGGTGACGCGGCAAACTTGGAAGTCAATTTAAATCCAAGGCCAGCATTCGCCCATGACCTTATTTCAACCAACTCAAATGAGGAAACCAGTGAAATTGGTCACATTGACTCGTCTCATACAAAACCACAACTTGAGCTGATCCCATTTGTCGAACCGTCGCTCACTTTCAACCCGTCAATCGACTCATCATTGAAAGATGCCCTCGATGAGGCTCTCGCGGATAACAGCTAAGTTCTGTATTTGAATTCTATGATGTCCTCCTATCTTACCTTTTGTTGCATTTTTTATATGTCGCTGTTTTCATGGGCCTAGTTGGCACTATGGACTATCTTATTGTCTTTTCCATTTGTTGTATGTTGCTGTCGGTATCGTCTTTGACATCCCTTATGCTTCTTTTTTTCACGCTACTCAACATGGCACAGATGTCTGACACTGTGATGTCCGGCACTGTGATGTTTTTCTTTCAATTGTACTGTGATGCTTTTTTTCCTTGTGCACTGCCTGCGGCAATGCAATCTGTTTTTTTTTTTAAATCCTGCCCCCGTTTCGGGGGCACAGTGAGGTGTTGAGTGGAAACAACGGGAGAATAAAATGTGTCATGTGCGGTAGCCCCGGTCCCCCGCCCCCCGCAAGAACTGGGAACGGGTCTCTCGCCGCGGCGCCCAACATGTACCTTTCACCAACTTGATCCTCCGATTCACACCACCTCGATTCTCCGGCGATACCAACTTGATCCTCCGATCCGTTGTGCCTTGCAATGGCTCTTGGCGCGAGGGCTGTATGTACATGCACCAGTCATGGTTGTTCGACTCAAACCTATTCCGAGGACGGCGTCATCAAGCACGGCCAACGGATCGCACCGACTGCTCGAACCGCGCATCGCTTGCAGGATCAACGAAATAACCTTATGGTCCAATCAGCAGCGGCGATAAGTCAGTAATTTCTACTTCTCTTGAACAGAAGCAGATGTACCTGATAGATATCCGAATTTCCTTTGTAATATAGGTGGTTTTCGTCAACCTGCCCCAGCACCAAGCGATCCTTCTCCCCGATCAGTTGTCAATGATACTGACCTCTTAGAATCGTTCGCCGACCTTTCCCTCAGTCTCAATGCGCGGCCGTCCGCTAGCAACTCTAAAACGCGACTGGATTCAAGTACCGAAGATTTCGACGACGAACCGAATGTGGAACATCTCGAAAATATGCCCCATTATTATGATTGCAGTAAGTCTTTACTAACCCATCAATATTCTTTAATCCCATGCCAATCATTTCGCTTGTTTTTTATAGGCCGATTCCATCTTGATTTCATCAACAAGAATCCTGCCGAACTACTGGTCAACTTGAAAACGAGTCTTTTTTATGTGACACAGCAGATATTGCTCACCGCCTCGGCATATCTACTGAGGCTTGATTGTCAACTGATCGAGCTTGTCGCAACTCATGGCTTGGATCAAACATCTCAACCGCGTGTTCTTACCTATTCTGAACGCAAAACTCTCGACTCCTTTCCCAGAGACCCCGCCACCATTATTCGACATCTAGCGATTGACCCCGATCTCCATTTCCTTCTCTGTTGTCCTCGATGCTTCGCTATGTATCCTATTCTTGCAGCCCCCGAGCAATGCGTCCATAGCGAGTTTCGGAAGCCCGGTGAACACCTCGATGAATTCAAAAATCAGTCCGACAACGATGAAGATCCAGGAAGTAGTACGGAAAGGGATTCATCTCATGCTGATGAAGACCATCATCAATTATGTGGAGCTACTCTATTCTACGAATGCCGGCGCACTCGTCAACCAATTCGTCGTTTTGCGTTTCACTCTCTCAATAGTTGGTTGGCCCGATTTTTTTCTCGGCCTGGGATTGAAGATGTACTAGAAGAAACCGCCAACGCTTCTTGTTTGCCATTCAACGACATGGCCGATATGTCTGATATTCACCACTCGCGTCTTTGGAAGGAATTCCTCGGTCCTAACGGTGAGCAATTCTCAGCCCACTCGGGTAATTTGATTTTTGGGATGTTTGTCGATGGCATCAATCCCTACGGCAATCGTCAAGCCGGCAAACACGCGTCGGTCACTTTCATGATACTCGTTTGCTTGAGTCTACCCGTTGGCCTCCGTTACCTCCCTGAAAACGTCTTCCTTGTCGGAATCGCTCCTGGCCCGAAAGAGCCCTCCCTCGAACAAACTAATCAGATTCTTAGGCCATTAGTTGAACAGCTCAAATTGCTGTGGAATCCTGGCGTATACCTATCGCAAACTTGTCAACATCCTGAAGGCCGACTGATTCGTGCAGCTTTACTTCCTTTTTTTGCTGATCTCCCCGCTCTCCGACGTAGCCTTGGCTTTGCTGGTCACAATGCCAAACGAATGTGCTCCTACTGCCTCATTGACAAGAAAGATATCAAGAACTTTAACAAACAAACTTGGCCTTTACGAAACCTCGTGGACCATCGATATTGGGCAAATCAATCTCGTGAAGCCCCAAACGCCAAAGCCAAGAAGCAGATTCTTTCTGATCATGGTGTCCGATACTCGGTCTTGCTCGAACTCTCGTATTGGAATATCGTGGATTATCATGTTGTGGACGCCATGCATAACCTTCTATTAGGGATTTTCAAGTGGCATTGCCAGAGATTCTGGTTAATGTCCGATGTTGCCGATGAAGAAGAACCTCCCCCCGTTTCGTCTCGCGAACTCGATCAACTTCTTAAAGATTCATTAAAATCAACCATTCCTGAACCTGAACGATCTAGTACCCCCTTTCCCGAGGAGTCTGAATTAGGAATTCCATTCGCTGAAATGCTTTTTGGGAGTAATACGGGCACTTGTGATACAGAATTTGAGCTGGGGAAAGACTGGGATGGCGAATGGATCCCCCCTCGACTGGTCAAGTTATCCTTGACAAAGACTCCCTATCCGCCATCAATCGGCATTTCAAAAAGCTCCATATACCCAGCTGGATTGGCCGAGCTATTCCGGCCCTTGGTAAGGCTTCGTTTGGAAGGCTCAAAGCAGACGAGTGGCGGAATTTATTCTCGATTCAATTACCTCTGGTCCTGCCGGCTGTTTGGGAAGATGGCGATTTGGCTAACCAATCGCTACTTGAAAACTTCGCCCACCTAGTATCATTCGTCAATATCGCACTCAAACGAACAATCAACAAGGAACTAATAGATAAGTACCGCTATCATCTGCAAGAATACATGAAGAGCAGTATGCTTCTCTTTCCAGACTCGCCGGTAGCCCCAAATCATCACATGGCCTTTCACCTGCCTGATGGGCTTGAGAATTTGGGTCCTTGCCGCGCTTGGTGGTCCTTTTCGATGGAACGTATGATGGGTACGGTATTGAAGGCTACTAGGAATAACATTTTAGGTAAACAATCATTCTATTTGTACCATTCAAGTTTGCTCGTACTGATATTATGATCCATTCTTACAGGCCAAATGGAAATCACGTGTTTAACCAACTTCTATCGGATCGGTAACATCAGGGCGCTCCTGGACAACCCGAATTTCCCTGCAACTGTGACCCCATTCATTCGAGAAGTGAAATCGCTGTACAATCCGATACCATCCACTCATCACACACAGACCAAAAACCGTATGAATTTGGACGATCACCTCTTCAAAGGACTGATAGCTCGGATGAATGAAATGTTTCCACTTGTCAATCGAACGTGGATCTCCTCAGACAAATGGGATCGAATCAAATCACGCAATTTGAACAAGTTTGCCCCGTTAAACTCACGAGTCTTGAAGATCCCGAATCTTGTTAATGATAAGATTGTTTTCTCATCAGTTGCGACAAGTCAAAACAATTGTGTTGTTGCTTTGAAGCCTAACACCCATGGTTTGAATTTTGGAATTATCGAGCTCATATTTCAGCACTCGCGCATCGACTCTCTAGATAAAGAAGCTTCCACAGACACATGGCTTTCAATCAAACCCTTAATTCCTGCGCCGCTGTCTGTTGGCAGACTATATCGGCAATTAGAAAAGTATGATCAACTGGGTGTGACATTGCGAAAAATAGATAAATCAAGTACTAGCTCTATCATTCACTCGACAGAAATCTTGTCACATTGCGCGTGGACCAGATACAAACCTAAATCTTTGGCAGAAAAAAATACCAACCAATCAACCAGGAAAACTGACGAAGAATACATTGCCCTAGTCTGCCTTGACCGATGATGAATCATTTCTTTTTCTACTTGATGATCAATTGAACTGTATCTATTTTATACAAAACTATGGAATGTAAAATTGTGTGTGACATTGCAGAAAAACAGGTAGGAGTTACATGCTACTGAAAACAGAAAGAAGAAAAAGAAGAAGAAAGAAATGGCCTGCAGGGGTCACACTAGTGTATAACCATGCAACTCACGTATAACCATGCAACTCAACAGATGAATGTAAGTTGATCAGACAGATAAGAAAAAAAAGACACACACACACACACACACACACACACACACACACACACACACACACACACACACACACACACACCCAGACCAAGACACAAAAAAAAAAAAAAAAAAAAAAAAAAAAAAAAAAAAAAAAGGTGGAATTTACTCAATATCCCCTGTGTCCCTAATTTTTTACCAAATATCCCCACAGGGAGATGTTGTTGATGAGGAAGTGAAATCTGAAAAAGACTGCTCCCCACACTTAGTTTTCACCACCAACGGCTTTTATAATCCTCCCCATGTTGATGAAGAAGACATTTCACAATTTGCATTTGCTATGTTTCTTCCCACCTTTTCTGCTGATGGGACTCTAGCTTCTTCCTCTTCTGGTTACGACTTATCATCCGGCCCCTTTGTATTCCCAGATCATAAATTCGGCATTAATTTTGATCATCAACACGGAATTGTAAAGATGATTTGGCAGGCAAACAGATATAAGCATTGCAAAATGCCTTCAACTCATAGCTCTTGTTTCACTTGCTTGGGCATGTCCTGCCAAATCAATCTCTGACTAGCTAATGCCTGTGACAGGGATCAAAAAGGTTATTATGATAAACCTGAACATTATTATGGTGATCACTTTCACTATTTATTTCGCACTGTGGAATTTCTCAGTCTGTTGGTTATGACCTTATTGATTTCATTTTTAAATTTTTTTGGGTTTTTGTTTTTTTCAATTTTTTTTGGGTTTTCATTTTTATAATTTTTTGGGGGTTTTAGTTGTAACACGATTCAAGTAAAGGTATAAATTGAGAAATGAAAAGACAATCGTCAAAAAGCTCCAGGAAAACTCAATTCATGATTAACAAGTGATTTAGAAGACTGGGCGCAAAGGAGAGTAATTTTTGAAGAGCAGTGAAGACAAATGTGCACAAAGGCAATTCATGATTAAAGAACAGTAAAAAAGGTTGGTGGGAAAAGAAAAATTGATTAGTAGAGAGTGATTTTAGATGAAATACTAATTAGTAGTGTTTAGGAGGCTTGTGGAAGAAGCTTGAGTCCGAAAGAAATCTTCTGGGTTAGGAAGTGTCCCGTCATCATCAGACACGTGGAGTATGTTTGATAATGAGCCACGATGAACATTCACAGATTGATTTTGGCGGCCACGGCTGAGGGATGATGAGGAGCCATGGTTCATTGGTTGCGGATTTGCTTCATTCTCCCACTCGGAACTGCCAACCTCAGGAAGCGGAATTGCTTTGCAAATGTGGTTGCATATGTGATCCCGGACAAATGATTGTATTCCAATATGTGAGTTGTTTCCATTTGTCCAGAGGCTGGAAGGAAATTATCAGTTAGAGGTTATTGGTGGAAGTCAGAATGTTTGGAGCTTACTCGGGATCCATGTCAATCATCTGCGGGTCTGTAATGAGAGGACCCACTCCCTGTAAGTCACCAATGATTCGTTGTCCTTCTGAGGTATCATAGGTCCAATGCGTAAATGTGTTCATGAGTTGCAAAATGGTTGGCTCAATTCCTTGTTGGTTGTTTGGTACATTAAAATTGGTGTTGCTTGAATATTTTACATAGGTCCCAGTTAAACGTTTCTCAAAAAAGTAAATCTGGCTGGGAAAACTAACGTCTCCAAGGAGAACAACAGAATGCCGAATGATCTTGAGAGGTGTTGTAATTTCATCAGTACCTGATACAATTACAAAAGATTAAAAACACACACCTCAAGGTCTCTTGCTTTGGATTTGATAGCACTTGGGACTCTTCGGCAGGTATTGATTACTGACTCAAACTCATGAAGTTGGACTGAGCATGCTTCATACATTCTTGCATCGGTGGCATGAAGCTTCAAATCTTGAAATTGCAGATTTTTTATTACCTTTGCAACATAATCAGTAATAATATCCACTCTGTCTTGAGTTGATTTTACTTGAGCTGAATATGTGGTTTGCATTCCCCCCTCGCCTACAATGTCGTCTTTATTGACTTTGATGATGATGGGCTCGGTCAAAGCTTCACGGGAGTTGGTGTCGGAGAGAACAAGGCGCTGTGCATGTATTCAACCATCTGGGTTGATATCCAATATAAACGGGATTGGCTTGCTTAACACTTCCATCCTTTTAGCAAGACTCTCATGCCCCCGACCAATCATAGTTCCTAACAATTTGTTTAATTAGTTTTAGTGATTGGAGTACTTCTAGAAAAAGAGCTTGCATAACAGCCAACGGTCCAAGAGCCCATGTGGTTGCCGTGCTAGACTTTTTACTTGTTCCTGCTGCTCTGCAGGATGAATTGGATGTGGTGATGGAAGCACGAGTAGCGTATCTTTTGGGGGAAGGTGAGTTGGGATTGGAAATGGAATCTTCTTCATCAAAAGGGTGGTCATACGTCAAGTTGATGTGTGCAACCTTTTTCCCCTTTGCTTCCTTCAGGACGCCTAGAAGGGTTTCTTGATCTGGAAGACGTGATTCACCATCACTGAGGCTAAGATATTCTTCTGGGTTGGGAGGAAGTGATTTGATGTGAGTTTTCTTAATCATTTGGGGGGAAAACATTGTCCATAGGCTGGTACAAAGTTCATTGTAGAGGTTAGCATTGTTAATGTCATAAGCTAGTTTGATACGATGAATGCCAGTATTCTTCAACAGTATATCTGCTTCATAAAGCAAGAAACCAAAGTCTCGGTGTTTGATTGAACTTGTGTCTTGAGGCTTGGAAGTTGTGCTGCTTGATCCAGTTTTTGCCCTCTTGGAACTGGGGTTGTAGTTGGAAGGCTTCACACGCTTTTCCTTGGTGATCCGGCGGAAGTGTGCTAAGGTTCCAGAATCATTATTGGGTGCTATTTCTGGCGTTTTCAAGTCCGTTGGGCGTGGTTGACTGTGCGATGCAGGTTTGAGGACATTCAAGCTGGTTGTTCCAGATTGGGAAGTGAGCAAGGACTGACGTTGGGAAGGAACAGTCACAAATGAATTGCAGTTGTTTTGGTTTGGCGGTGGAATATCCTTTAAAGATGTTGAGGGGTTAATGAGGGTGCAGAAAATAGATGGTTCATTTTTTCGACATTGACACCTAGGAATTGAAGGCAGTCAAAACAAACATCACCAACAAGAGGGAGGTTAGACCAGCTCTTGCACTTGAGACAAACTGGCATACTTGGAGTTCACAGGAATGATATGTCAAGTTCTGTTATGAGGAGGAAATAATGATGTGTGAAGGACGGTGGAATCTAGGTGGCGCTTGACAGAAGCAGGGTCATTTTATGACAACGCAAACCACCTTGGCAAAGGTCATTCTTTGTCATTGCTATGCAGGGAGGTGGACCTTCCGTGATGAATTGTTTGTGAACCCTTTTGGTATCTAGTACGGCTCTCCCAATATGTATTCAGAAACACGTTTTACCTGATGGTTATTGGTCCAGAAGGGCCAAGCAAGCCACCAACGTCAGTGTTGGGGGTTTAAGTTTATGTCCGGGGAATTCTGGCTACATATTTTGACTTATGGGGCCAGGTCCTGTTTGACCCTGGGGGTTTCATACAGGGCCAAGTGAAATTTGTCTTTTGGAATTGGGAGATAGGTTTTCCGGAATTGGGAAATGGGCATGGTACAATGGTGTCATACCTGGGCTTCCGTACCTCTCCCAATGTGGAGCGAGCTTGTTTCAAGCCCATCTGAGGTGGTATGCAGCAATGAAGCCCTGACCAACTCAGCTCATCTCAGTCGCTATGAAGCCATTGGACCCTTGCAGGGTCCTGTGGTACGGCTGATTGGTGGGTTGGGTGACAAAGGTATAAAGTGGGGGACACCATATTACTGTAACACCCCGCCTGCAAAACTCAAGTTGAACACGTGGGGTAAATGTTCATCTGCTGTGGGGGTCCAAAAACTTCAAAAGTGTCATTTTTGGACTCCTTGGAGGCTGTACTTTTTAGAAATGACTTGGTTTTGCAATTGGACAAGCGGTTCTGATTTTTTTGTTTTTGTTGGTGAAGATTTGGGACACATGGCCTTGTATCTTCCCATAAATCCATACATGAGTCATAAACACATACATATGGACTTATATGTATGCTTTAATACATAAACCTCAGATGTAGATGCTCATTATTCATTACTTGCCAAAAGAAAACAATTGGCCAAGTTAGCCACTCAGAATCCTGCAGGATTGATCAAACAGTGCTGATTGATCAATCAATTAGAGTGATCAATGATAAATCAAAGGTGATTGATCAATTACTCAAAATCAATTGATTGATTTTGAAGAACAAAGGTTTCATGATTTCTTGCTTTGCTTTTGTATAGACCTGCCACTGTTCAGTTTCACATGATTTATTGGAAGTGTCAATCTGAAAATTCTGCTCGGAAGGTGCTTTATTTTAGAGATTAACCCAAGATTAGATCAAACCAAATGGTTCACGGAAGAATATCTTGTGAGGATTGCAGCTTACATTCAATGGTGTTTTGAAAACTCAAAATGGCAAGTTTCCAGACCTTTTGATTCTACATTTTCTTAGAATGTCTTCAAAACCATGTGGCAATGTATCCAATTCTTCCCTCTTGACACTAAAGCTGATTCTCCATTTCTTAAATTTGTTCCAATATCAGATATTGCTTTGGGATGATTTAATTTTTCTTCCAAATTATTCATCAGTGCCAACTTTCCCCCTGCTCTTCCCCCACCCCCCGGGGGAATTTTTCAAAAAAATTCTGTGCTTCACATTTGGGACACCTAAAATCTGTTACAGTAATATGGTGTCTCCCACTGTAGTGTACCAGCTTGATGATACTCAGATGTAGTGATGTTATCAACTCAATGGCTGCGCCCGGCCATCGAGTGGTATGGCCTCGGCAATGCTGAGGTGTATGGTGGCCCGCCCAGCCGAGTTGTACAAAGTGGATGACCGGGTTGGTCAGCGGCACATTCAAGCTTGATGAACGGCTTGGTCATCAAGTTGAGCAAAATGGATAAACTCATCAGAGCCATGAGCCGGCCTGTCAGCCTCTGTGATGCCAAGGGCTAGTACCTTTTAGCTACACAAGGTGATAAGAGTTCAAAATAAGGGTAAAGTGGGATATTTTCACGGAGAAAAGTAGTAAAAAGAAGGTATAAAAGAATATAATTCTTTTATAGAGGGGCCTGCTGGCGCAGGGGTGTTTGTAGGTGCCCTCTAAATCAGAGATCTGCTAAGCAGGGTGGTATCGGATAAAGCAAACAATGGGTTTCTGCGTAACAGAAGGTGGTACCAAAGTGCTTTTCCAATTAAGGAACCAGAATGGGGACAGAAAGATAAAAGAAGTACTCACTATTGCTTCTTTTAAGCCAAAAAGCCACGTAGGGGGGGTGAAGTAGAGCTGCTGGGTAGATTGGATGGTTTCTGCGCGGGAGCTGGACACGTACGATGGTTGATTTAAGAAGAACACCACGGATAAAACAGGCAAAACAGGGCAGAGTAACTGAAGTAGGACAGGACACGGCATAACTGATTGACTGTAATACTATATGATGATGATGAACAACATTTGGCGTGGAAAGAGGGCTCTATATATACTAATTTCACTCATAGTAGAGGACCTTTCCTGCCTGTGTGCTTGTAGTTGCTGGATTTCAGCGCAATGTGGCCAATTTGGGAGATTGGCACTAACAAGGCTCATCCCAATGGCACTGCTGGTCATCATTTCAGCTTCACAAGTGCTCTTCATGACCTTAATAACCTATTTGGTCATTGTAGCTAAGGTACATAGCAACACTGACGTGTGATTGTATCTGAAATGGGCCACAAATGACAGAAATGGGCCACTAATGGCTATGGCCAATCATTAAAGGCCACGCTGGCTGTGTTAATCTTAGGTATTCAAGGTTTTTAGTAATTAAACCTTGAAAATCCGTCATGTAGAATCTACCTGTACACTGGTTATGCTTGTACATACCTGGTAGCTAGGTAATTGCCTATTTCTACGCATTTGGCCAATTTCCAATTGGATTATATAATCCACGCGCAGGGTTGGAGGTTTAAACCTCAATTGGGCTTAACTCTCAAACTATACACAACACCTCAATTATAAGTCCATAATTGGTCCTTTCACATACAGTATGCATATATATCAAGTACATACGTGTGTAATGTGCATCAGTGACACGTGGGTGTGGCCAATTGTTAAAAGTAATTGGTTCACACTGCCGGCATTAACCGGTCAAACACGGCAGTTCGAGCGGTGCTCGAACAGCCGTGTTCAACCGGTGGTCGGACGGGCACTGTCCGACCGAAGCGAGAGCCAACTGGTCGGACAGATTTGTCCAACCGGTCCCGGCTGGTCCTGTGCAACCGGTCCCAGGAACTGATCGGACAGGCCTGTCCGACCCGCCGGCAGGTGCTTCGGTCGGACAGTGCCTGTCCGACCACCGGTCAAACACGGCTGTTTGAGCACCGCTCGAACTGCCGTGTTCGACCGGTTAATGCCGGCAGTGTCAAGGTGAAGGAGTAGGAATTTAGGGGTGCTTCCAGTGAGGGACCCTACATTATTTTACATGAGGATTCAGAATATGACATAATATTTTAAGTTATCCTCAAGGCTTAGAAGGTATTCATAATTTCTGTAAAAAATAGTTATTTATTTTAGTTCTGACTCATTTTTAAGGGTCCAGAACTTTGTTAATGTTTTTGGGTAAAAATAAGGTTACTATTTATTACTCTTACTTTTATGTGTTACTATGGTTACCTTATGATTATTCCTTATTATTATAGTTACTTCATGTCTATTTGTTATCAATCATTAGCATATGTACTATTTTCAGGGTTTGTACATATGGTAATGATGTTGTTTTTATTTTTCATTTATTTTCATTAATTTCTATATTACTAGTGTTACTTTTTCAGGTTGTCTCTGACTTAGTAGCAAGCTGACACGGCCGGGTTGTACAAGTCATGGCCAGACCGGCTCTATTGTTACACGTTTTGTATTTCAGTCGCTGAGTTGGTCCAGTTGGTCCACTTGAAAGTCAAATCTGACATCCAATGACATCAAAATCCAAACCTGAAACATGAATTCATCTTTCTGAATGTTGAATTTACGATTTTGAAAGATGAAAAATGGGGTGACACGATTGTGTCCCCCCTGGGCTTCCGTACAGAGGGGACACAATCGTGTCACCCCGTTTTTGTTTTTCAAAATTGTGAATTCAACTTTTTGGAAAGTTGGAACCATGTTTCAGAGGTTTTTGATTCAATTAATTGGATGGGACTTTTGAGTGGACTAACTTGACAGCACCTGGCCAAAAGGTATGTATAAAAAATATGTAACTCCATGGCCGGCTCGGTCAACAAGTTTCACCAACTCAATGACCGGCTCGGCCACCAACTATACCCAACTTGGGCGCTGATCAGCTGTACTTTCTGATGTTTAAGAACAATGCCTGGCCATTGCGTTTGTGCAACTTGATGGCTGAGCCAGTCATCAAGTTGGTAAAGCTCAATGACCAACCCGGCCATCAAGCAGGCATAAATCAATTGCCAGGCTTGGCCATACATTTTGATGGCCGGGCTTGTCCATGCAACTTGCAATTGTTGCAATGAACAGGAGCTGAGAGCCAGATTGTGCAATGGGTGGAAGGATTAATTGCATCATCAGAAAAAAGAGAGAAGAAGAGACAGAGCAAGAAAACCAGAAGACCTTCCTGAGAGCCAGATTGTGCAATGCATGGAAGGATGAGTAAACAATTCTTCCACGCACGATGGAGACTATGTGACATGTGATAAACAGGTAGGAGGCAGATGACACAGAAAAAGGAAAAGGAAAAAGAAAACACATAGTGAGAAGAAAAAGAAAGATGGATCACTATCCCAACACTCCCCCTTGCCAAAAGCCTGAGAAGAACATGAAAAAATTTATGAAGTGAGAGAGAAAAATAAGGAAAAAAAAGAAAGAAAAAGGATAGGAAATAGGGAAGGGAAGATGAGATCAATGGGTAGAGCGGAGAGAAGTTAGACCAGGCCAAAGCGGTGACAATTTCTCTCAAGGAGGACACACAATAGAGGCTTGGTAAGCATATCACGGGTGGAGACATGAAGTAGGGAGATTGAGGAAACCAAAGCGCGTGCAATGAGCGAGCAGTGACAATTATGGGAGGCACAATGGAGCAAAGAGAGAGAGAAATCACCTGATGGTGAGAAACAGAGAGAAAAAGATCAGTGAGGAAAAATAAAAGAAACACAACTGTAGGACATGAACTAGATACAACTTAGAAACTGAAACCCAATCTAGTGATGGACAAGGTTGAAACCCTATGTTTCCTCCTCACTTGACTTCCCTCGGGTCATCCGTCTTTGACAATGCTGCGCCGTAGCGTCACAGAGATCACGTTGTCTTGAACACACTCCTGGATGAAGTGGTATTGAGCGTGGATGTGCTTTGTGCGGGCATGATGTTCTGGATTTTTTGCCAAGGCTTCTGCTCCTTTGTTTTCGATCAGAAAAGGAATTGCGGTGTCGGGACGCAGGTGAAGTTTGGTAAGAAGGTGGCTTAGCCACAGCCCCTCTTTACAGGAGTCAGAGAGTGATTTGTACTCCGCCTCTGTACTGGAGAGGGACACTGTGGCCTGCTTGCGGGACTTCCAGGAAATTGCCCCGTCCCCTACTCTAAAGGTGTAACCGGACGTCAAGCGCCTGTTGTCGTGATCCTTGGCCCAATCAGAGTCGCTTTATCCTAAGCAGTTGAGCTCACCGCCAAGGCAGAGCCAAAGGTCTTTGGTTGAGATTAGATAGTTGAGGACCCAAACCCCTGCAGCCCAGTGAGCTTTGGAGGGGTCCCAGAGATGTTGGGAGAGACGGTTGATGGCAAAGGCCACGTCAGGCCGCGCACACTGTGAGACCCACAGCAAGGAACCAATTAGCTGACCGTATGGCCCTGGTGACGGGGCCTCTTCCGCATGGCGTTTGTGGAGGTCCTTGAAGTGTGTGTCAGTTTGGGTGGTTACTTGCGTGTGTTTGCCGTCAAGGAAGCGGTTGTTTAGCTTGTCTATGTAATGGGACTGATTCATGAATAGATGGCGTGAAGGTTTGTTGCGAGTGATTTTGATTGAGAGAAAATGATGGAGTTCTTCATCAGCTCCAATCTTGAACTTCTGGCCGAGTTGAGAAATAATAAGATCCACAAAAGCGGGTTCACCCACAACAGCAAGGTCATCCACGTGCGCAGTGAGGGCGCCAATGAGATTCCCTTGTTCCACTCGGAAATAGAGGGTGGGATCATACTTTGAGTTTGCCAATCCTAAAGATAAAAGAGCCTTGTGTAGCTCTATATTCCATTGGCGGGGGGACTGCTTGAGGCCGTAGATGGAGTGGTTGACCCGGCAGATCCAGTCCAGATGGAGGGAGTCCTCAAAGCTGGGAGGTTGTTCCATATAGATTGGCTTGTCAAGACGGCCATTCAGAAAAGCGGTCTTGAAATTGACCTGACGGCCCTTCCAGTTGCGGGTGGCAAGCAAGCTGCATATCAGACGCAGCGTCTCCAGGCAGAGAGTCGAGGAGAATACTTCCTGGTAGTTGATGCCTTGGACTTGTGAGTAGCCCATGGCCACCAGTTGTGCCTTGAGTTTTTGGATGGTCCGGTTGGGTCAACATTTGATTTTGAAGACCCATTTGGATTTGATGATTTCTTGTTTCGCGGGACAGGGAACAAGATCCCAAGTTTGCATTCCTAGGAGGGAGGCAAACTCATTCACTACAAGAAAATCTGCTTCAACTGCCACCAGTTGACATGCAGGCTAATTGCATCTTACTACCCCTTTTAATTCCAAGTTAATTCAAAAAAACTTTTCTTGCACAGTCACTGTGCACAATGCACAGTGACTGTGCATTGAAGTTGTTTTGAAGTGTTATTTGAGTAAGATTCAACCAAAAGCAGAAGTAAAATCAAAGTAACTGCATGTCAACTGGTGGCAGTTGAAGCAGATTTTCTTGTAGTGATTGTTGGCGGCCTTCATCCATTTCATTTTGTTGGGTGAACGCGTGAGTTGGCACCACATCTTAGGCGTGTCTATGTCCTTGGCAGCCTTGGCGCTCTTTGCCCAGGTCACGTAATGGTCAGGGGCCCTCCTCTACCTTGCAGAACACCACCTGGGAGGAGAGGAGGGGGCTCTACTCGTGGTCGGGGACTCAGGGACAGATGCAATACCAGAAGGCCCAATGGGGACAGAGGGAGTCAACGGCCGTGGCAAAGGAGGTAGGGGTGGGAGATCTAGTAGAACAACATTGGAGGGACGGGTTTCCTTGCAACCGGCTTGTTCCATGGACTTTGGGGCATGTATGGATGAAAACAGACGTCAGTCGAAACACGGTGCAAGTTTAACATCCAGGAGGGGCAGGTCAGGAGTTGGCGTAAAAGCTGGGAGAGGGTCTGTCGCCGTTGGATCAGGAAAGGACAGGGACGGCTTGGCTGGCGTAGGAGGGGGAGGTGGATCAGGTGAGGCAGATGCTGGTGGAGTATCTGGCCAAGAGATTTCCGCAAGAAGAGGCGGAGCAGGCTCTTCCAGCTGAGAACCGTAGGGAAATGCAAAAGTTCTGGAAGACAACATTGTGGGACTTTACCACAGAGAGCTTCTCCAGGTCCCACAGGCAATATCTGTTGCCGTTGGATAGATAGGATAGCAGGATTGACGCTTGACCCTTTGGGTCAAGCTTTTTGCAACTGTTGTCCAAGGATAGAGGTTGGTGATTTGAAACCCAGAGGGGTTTTGCACGGGGTCGAGCTGTAGGAGTGAAAGCAATGACGCAGGGAGTAGGCCCAGAAGGATTTGGGAGTGTTTGCTTGAAGAAGAACACACCTCACAAGGTTGCTGATGGTGCGGTTGGTCCTCTCCGCCACCCCATTCAACTCAGCACCATGAAAAAACAATTGTCACTTGATATCAAGTGACATTACTCAACTTTGGTTGCAGCTTCAAAGCTACTCCATTCCTACTCTCAATTTAATTTTGGTTTTCTTGATTTTAATTTTGAAAAAATTCAGCAAAAAATGAGCATCAGCTCAGTGCTTACTGCAGTAAGTCTCAGCCTCCTCAGCAGTTCAGCTCAAAGTCAGCTTTGGTGCAACTCAGGGCTCAGGGTGGCCAGGAGCTCATCATTTACTGTGGCATTGCTCAGCTCCCATTGTACAAAAGCTCAGGGATACCCATGAAATAGCTCAGTTCTCATTGATACTGAGCAAAATTCATTCTACATAGTTTTAGGAAAAGAAAAGGTCTGGATAGATTGTGGATAGCTGGCTGGAGTGGGCCAGATGTCACTTGATATCAAGTGACAATTGTTTTTTCATGGTGCAGGGAAGTGAGGAGGACCTGGCTTGTGGGCAATGCCCAAGAGTTGGAGATATGAGGTGAAATCATTGGAGATGTATTCTCCACGGTTGTTGGTTTGAAGGGCACAGATAGTGTGGGAATGGGACTTCTCAAAGAATGCCCGGAAGAGCTTGAAGCAGTTGAAGGAGTCACTTTTGTATTTCATGGGGTAGACAAAACATGCCTTGGAACAATCATCAATGAAAGTGATGAAGTACTTGTAGCCTTCCCTGGAGTTGACTTCATACAAACCAACGTCGGAGTGTATGAGTTGGCCTGGAGTGGATGAGCGGTGGTCTTGGCGCAATTTAAATGGCTTCCAGTGCATTTTGCATTGGACACATGTCAGGCATTGTTGTACCTCAATTTTGTTTGATATCGACGGGATGATGTTATTTACGCGCAGCAGTTGATTGAGAGGCCTGAGACCAATGTGAGATAGACGTACATGCCATGTGAGCAACAAGTTGTCAACTGGTGGCTTCTGGGTAATGAAAATAGAAAAGGAGCTCACAGGCTCTGCAGGGAGATAATATAAGTTCCCCCAACAATAGCCCCCGGCCAACCAGTTTGGAAGCCTTCTTGCCAACGGTCTTGGCTAGAATCTTGCACCCGTCTTTGGTGAACATGACATGGAGACCTTGGTTGCAGAGGCCTGCAATAGATAAGAGCGGCTTGTGGAGCAATGGGACAACCAGGGCCTTGACTTCAGTTTTGATGGAGAGCAGGAGGGAGATTACTCCTCTTTTTGTTGCCTCAATGGTGGATTGGTTGGAAAGCTGAACCGGCATGTTGTCCTGTCGGAGATGGAGAAGTGAAGCGGAATCTGGCATCATGGTCATGGAGCAGCTGGAGTTGAGATTTAAATTGCTGATGGCGCGCGGGTTGATGACGGAAGAAAGAGAGCAGATGTCCTGGTGAGTTACAACACCAATCTCCAAGCCAGAGTAGTTGGTTTCCTTGTCTTCCTCTTGCGGGGACTGCCCCAGTTGAGCGACAGAGGTCCTGCAGGCTTTTTAGGTTGTTTAGAAGCTTTCTTCTTGTTGGTGTCAGGATTATGGTCTGTCCGCTCACAGTCCTGCTTTCCTTTCTTTTTTTGTTCCTGTCCTGTCTGGCCATGTGGCCTTGTTCCTGTCCTTTCTGGCCATGTGGCCTTGTCCTGTCTCTGTCCTGTACCCTGTCCAGTCCCCTGTCCAGTCCATGTCCTTTCTCTTGTCCTGTCCTGTCCCAAATTGTTCAGGCCCCCTTTGGATCTTGCTGAGGGGGCTCTCTATTCTTCCACTTAAGTCTGCTCCTTGTGTTTGAAATAAATCATCAAGTTCAAGCTTTTCTCATCAAGAACCACCTTGGTTTTTCTCCTTGGTCCAATCTCAGTCCCCTCAAGATTTTCCCCCTTCCATTGCATCTCTTTCTAGAGCTGAAATCCTAACAGTTGGACTGGGTGGGTTCCGGCTGGCCGTCTGTGCCTTGGTGACAACAAGCTTTAGCCTTGCAAAGGATTCTAGCCCTGTTGAAACACACATTCAGATTGTGGCCATCTACATTGTAGAACGTGCATTGTTTTGCCGCCCCCCCTTGATTGGCAGGTGAAGAAAAAAGTTTGGTTTTGGTTGACAAGAGTGTGGTTGGCTTGAGAATTTCTTCCGCACAAGCCTTTTGACGGAGACCCTCCTGTTTCAGGGCAGCAATTACCCGGCTTGACGCCACATACGGCTCATTCATCAGAGAGGAGAAGCACAGCAGCCAGTCCTGGGAGAGCAAGGTGAAGATCACAGTTGTTTAGAAGTTGTCCTGAGTGAGAGGCCGTTCCAGGTTGGTAAGGGCGTTGAGACGTTTGAAAATTGTTGCCATCTCCTCAAGGTGGGGTTCAATGTCGTCCCCCTGATGACGTGATAGGAATAGCTTCCGCTGTGGTAAGCCAACCCTGATTAAATAAAAGTTTTTTTGAGGGGTTAATTGTGTGGAAAAAGGTACAGGTGGCCAAGGCTCAAGGGGGTTACAGGAATACATCAAGTACTCAGGCCCCAAGCCAGGATCCAGCAAAAAATAACACAATCACACACCTGTCACACACAACAATCCAACCACAATTCAACCAATATTTCCGCTAGCCCCCTTTGAATATTTTCTCTTCATTTAAGCTTTCTTTTCCTCTATAAATTTTCCACATGTTCCATTGTATTCCATCAATCATAGTTCAGCCCCTTTCCTCTAGTATTTTCCACTATTATATTAATTTTATGATGTCATCATATTCCACCAACCACAACTCAGCCATTTTTACTCATCTTCTACTCATTCCATTGTTCCATTTCCTTCCATGAACCACAATTCAGCCATCTTTGGCTCCTCTAGTGGATTTATACTCTCATCTTCTCATTTCCTCAACCACATTTTGGCCATTCCTCTATTTCCCTCCCAAAAGATATATAAAGACCCTGTTTCCTCCCTCCTCATTCCTCTGACCATCAGATTGTAGACATCAGTACTCATCCCTGGTCACTACTCACTCAAGTAATATCATTAATTCTTACTATCAGCCTCCCTGGGTATATTGCCTGGCTCTGCTAGAGGAGTTATTTACTTGCCTCCTAAGACACAGTCTTACTATCAGCCTCCCTGGTTATAATTGGTTACCTGGCTCTGCTAGAAGATTAGTCACTCATCTTATTAAATAAATAAGTCTTACTATCAGCCTCCCTGGGTGCAATTGGGTACCTGGCTCTGCTAGAAGATCAGCATATAAACCATCATCTTAGACATATCTAAGCATCCTCACCAAGCCACACTATTCTTTAAGAGTCCATACTCTTATTCTTGTTCAACAAACTCTCCCAGCTATTACGAGAGGCAGCCCTTCAAGCACACATCCCTCTCAAGCTCTATTCTACCACCTAGAGTAGTTCCACACCGCATCCAGTACATGACTCCACCGGATGAGCAGTCTTGATGCGCGGCTTGTAGTCCGTTCCAGAGCGCCCTGCCATCTTTGTTCAGGTGGCAAATAGATTGGATTTTGGCGGATTCAATTGTCTTAGCAATAACGCTGCAAACAGCACCATTCTTGTATGCGAAAGATGGGGAGTCTTGTGGATTTGGGACAGCCGGGTTGATCATATGATATACCCAACACCCGTGGTGTTGAAGTGCATGTCAAGCACCCAGCTCCAGTTGAGGTAATTAGACTTGGGGCCGGGAGGTTTGAGCTTTTCAATGGTACTAGAGAGTTTTAGATCTGGGTGGCTGGTTAGGCTAGGGGTGAAGGTTGCTGGAGGTTTTGGGTCTTCGACATCTACACCCTTGCCTTTATGAGGTTTGGTCGCTGAGGTGGTGGGGGTTTGATCAGTCATAGTTGATGGAGCAATCTGGGGCCAGAGGACACAATTCAGGAAGGATGATCATTGCTTTAGCTACAATAGACAAGAAGAAAGAAAAGGAAAGAGAGAACATGAGACTGAGTCCTACATACCTGGGGCCAGAGGACACAATGCGGTGTGGTGTGCTATTTAGGTTTCAAGTATCAAATATGTCACAAGGATCAATTATCCCATCAGGGATGTCACAAAACCTGACATGTCACTACATATTTCCACTCTCACTGGTACTTAAACCATAGTCACTCACTCAAACCTCCGGGCTAGTCCCACTTAATCCATAGTTATATATACATAGTCTTTATACATAGTTTTATAAGTACATAGCACAGGGACACATAGTCATAGTTTTAGTCCATAGCTTTAGTCCATAGTCTTACATAATCAACTCTGACCAATCATCACGTACGGTTCAGCCATCAAGTTCTGACCAATCAACACGTAGGATTCAGAAATAGAAGTCTGGCCAATCAGGACTCACGGTTCAGACAGGAAAACTCAAGAAGAATTCAGTCATCAAGTTCTGACCAATAAGGACGCATGGCTCAGCTCTGACCAATCATCACGTAGGATTCAGGCATCAGGTTCTGACCAATCGGAAGACATGGCTCAGATGCTCACCAGCAAAAATGCCTCAAAGGATTTTCACACCAGCAAAAAATACCTCACTATTCAATATAAAAGGAGGGCCTCTTCCCCCTCATCAGAATCATCCAGCCACGGATACCCACCTCATCAGGGGATCACCTACACACACCCAACCAGCAAGCACTCACATTCACAACCACTCAAACACATCCATCACACAACAGAAGAAGGCCAGAAAGGTAAAACACTTACATCTTTCTCAAGATAGTAAGTGTGATCTAAATCGGGGAAGCCTGAGAAGCTTTCATACCTTAAGGGTATTATATCTTAAAGGCTAAGAGAGTGGGGCATAAAATATCCTGAATAGTCCACTTTTCATTAGTTTCATTGATAGTCATTCGCAGAAAACATAAAAGGACATAAAAACATTTCACTTACTCTTTTCACAAGACCTTATCATCATCACCTCTTTCACAAAACTACAAAAGACAAAAAAAAAAGGTTTCATCAGCTCTTATCATTCAACTCATAGTCTATTCTTGATCACTTCCACTCTATCCCATTCTTACTTATCTTATCTCATCCACTACATCATATCAAAGATCCACGCACACTGAAGGTGATATTGCTGAAGAAGAAAGTTGATCTAAGCCTGATACAAGACTACTACATATCAGTTTTCCTCTATTATTAGTTAGCCACAACAAATAAATAAGTTTGTTGTGTTAGCTCTTACGTAGCATATTAGAGGGGCAGGTCTTTCAAACCACCCGTAAGAGTCATAATAGTTCATACATACTTGAAATATTATCTCAGTTATTTCCCCCTCACAGGACTGCCAACCCATCCCAAAAGGAGTTCTCACATCTGGTGTCCCAACAGTGGCCGACTAAATTCAGAACATCAACAAAACACTTAATCAGCAACACAAAAATCACCAGATAACATCGGCGTGGCGCATAAAAATCAGGGATAAATCAGTTCAACAATCAAGAGGACGTATTGGGCACCACCCCGGAGTTGGTACAACGGAAGTCTTACCCAGGAAAAATTAGCAGATTTAGACGAACTTGCAGAAGAGATTCAAATTCGACGCATAATAGAGATTGGGATTCAAGAAAAAGCAAGAATGGCAGACATGACGGCGAGAGGAATCGAGGATTCGGCAATCATTCAACAACAGCAAGAAGGTATTACGTTTTTGGAAGAACAATTTGAGCAAAACAAGAAGGCGGAAGCGGAAAAGGAAAAGGAACGGTTAAAGAGCATGGACAAATGGCTGGCAACAAAAGTGGAAGAAATGATGGCAGAATTTATGAACTCACGAACGGAGGCAACACCGCAGGACATCCCAATTCCAGAGACACCACAGCCACAGACTAGATTCTCTGTTCCGCCAACCGGCCCAAACATAGGTCAACATAGATTTACAACATCTACCCCGTATACGGCAGCTCATGGCAGAGACAACCCAGAAACTCCTCACCCACAGAACATGCATGGAGGCTCCTCCACTTACAATTTTGAGAGAGGAAGAACTAGACCAGGGTATACACCACGAGAGACGCCAAACAAAACTCCAGCAGCTAGTCCGGCTGAAACAAGATTTGGGAACAATAGGGATGTCAAGCTACCCGAGGAAGGGGAATTTACAGGACTCATAGATGCTAAGAAGGCCAACATTACCTTTGACGGGACCAACGTGGAAGGATTTATTAAACGACTAGAAAACATAGCATCAATTTTGAAGTGTGGTAGTATAAGCTTAGCTCGCCAGCTCCCCTATATCATAAACAACAACAAAATTGGCAGGTCAATAGAGTTAATGGAAGGACATGAGACAGGAGACTGGGAATTATTGAAGAAGTCTTTACTTAGGAAGTGGGAAAGAGCCACGCCGCTTAGAAGATACCGGGAAGAGAGCATCACAGAGCTTGTGCAAAAGGCTGTGGACAAGAAAGGAATCAAAACCAACATGGAGTATAGGAAATTTATCAGTGAATTTGAAGAAATGATGGACTATTTTATCAGAATGGAATACAACAACCTCAATCCAGAAAACGGGGACCCTCTGTGGAAAGCGCTCTTTGACGAACTCAAGAAGGAAGTAACCAAGGAGCTTGCTCACGCCAAGAAGTTAAAGAAGACCAAGGACGGTAGAAACATTATTCCCAACCTCAGTATTCTCAAAATTTATGTTGAAGAAGCGTTGGTGATTCTAGACTTTGACGGCGAGGAAGAAGAAGTAACGGCTAAGAAAACTGTGAAGATTCAAGAACCAGTCAAGTTGGACTCTCAAGAAGAAGCATTCAAGAAAGCAATGGAACAACGCAGAAGAGACACGTCACCACATTTCAGCAGACCTCCTTCCCCGCACAATTCAGACGGAAGACCCAGAACAGGGCCATACAATTTTGAATGCTATTACTGTAAGGGAAAGCACAGTGTTGCAGAATGTGAAGCTTCTGCTAAAGACTACAGAGAAAGAAAGTTTTATAAGTCAGGAGGAATATATTACTATCCAAACAAGCAGCCCATAGTATTAGAAAATGACTTATCAGTAAAAGACATGGTCCACAAGTATTTTGAACAGAACCAGCCATCCGCAAAAGCTCAACCTAACAAAACAAACAAGGATCCACTGTCATCAATTGCCGAAATTGAGGAATGGGGTTCCTGGATTCCACCATCAGCAAATATAGATGAAGAAGAATTACAAAACAACATTGGGTTTGGGATTTGCAAATCTCAGAGGATACAGGAAAAGAATCCGGTAGCTAGTAGTCAGCCTGTTCCCGGTCCAGCTCAGCAACCTGTGATACCAACAAACTCAAAAGAACCAACCAGACAAAGAAGAAATAGTCTCCCTGGGGCTTGGATAGAGAATGAAGCTCCCAAAGAAGAGGACAGTATCACACAGACCCCAGGCAAAAATCCTGCTCCCGCAAAGAAGAAACCTGCCAACACAAAACCAGAAAGGAAAGATGACTTGGCAAGACAAATGGCTGATTCTCTGGCTAAGAAATTTTACAAGCAAACTTACACACTAACTCTGGAAGAAATATTGAAGATTGCACCTCAGTTCTTACAGACACTTCAGAAGTCTTCGCCGGACTCCGAAGAACTAGAAAAGAGCATCAATATTGGGAGAATTCAACATCAACAAGACTGCAATTTGGCCAAAGAAGAACAAGGAAGACTCACATACGCTTGTCCAGTAGGAATGGTTGATATGACAATAAATGACCGCAAAATCAGAACTTTGGTGGATACTGGCGCCGAAATGAATATAATCCCCGAAGAACTAGCAAATCAATTAGGCTTCGTGACAACCGAAATATTCATGCGCTTAAGAGGGATTGGAGGACACTTTACCCCTATTGTTGGACTGGCGGAGAACGTCGACGTCAGCATCTTTCCAGGACATAAAAACTTGGCCAACTTTTTCATAGTCAAAGGCTCCGTCCATACGGTGTTGGGAAGACCTTTTCTAGCCGACCACGATGTTAGACTCGAGTTATCAAACAAAAAAGGAGAAGTGCTCAGCTTTCAAGACTCTTTAGGGAAAAGACTATGCATCCCAATCTGCTTACCAAATGTGCCGGGATGGCATAGAGAGCCTCCCATGTTTCGACAGAACTGTTCCCTCCAAGTAGTAGATTGGGATATGCTAGACCAAATCAAGGATCAGAACGTGGACGTACTAGAGGCCGACTGGGAACAATTAGAGAAGGATGAGGAATATCAAAAGATCTTTAGTTCAACTCTTCACCCACCAAGATTAGACACTATCCTAGAGGAATTTACAAAAGGAAAGGACAAACAACAAGAAGATCCCTGGAACGTGAAACTGGCAGAACCAGTTGAATGGGTTGAAGAATTAGGCGGTTACAAAGTCACAGATGAAGAGCAAGAACAGATTGATCAACAGTTTGCACAATCCGAAGTTGCATGGGCAGCAGAGCCAAAGCCCTATAATTCTATAGCAGACTACTACTGGAAGGACAAGTCATTCCCGCGCCGATTCAGAAACGTCTTTGATGAATCCAAAAGGCCCAAGACTCTCAGAAGAAATCAGGGATGGTTAGCAGAATTACCCGGAGGTTTCACAGATTTGTTGGATTTCTTACAGATACTGGACTCAACCAGAGAGAAGGCTTTTGTCAGTTACGGAAATTGGAGCTCAAGATTTGGTTTTGTAAGTAGGAAAGTAAGAGAAAAATTATATTACGGAGGAGGCAAAAACTGGTACCGGATCAACATAAGCAAACCAGCAAAGAAGAGGAAGTTCGAGAGGCAGTACAAGTACCTCTTTCGGGTATCTTTCCAATAGTTCACTCAACAGGTCAAAGTTTTTTTTCAAAATTTACATTGCAACTAAATGTCTACAAAGGAAAGGTTTTTTTTTTTCTATTTTTTTAGGGGTTTATCAGAGTTTTATCAGTTTTTTTTTTGGTTTTGGATAAAATAATAATAAAAAAATTCAGGAGTGTTGTACAATACTGATAATATAAAAAAAAAAGTAGCTCATGTAATAGTATTTTTTTAGGCATAACCAGAAGTAACATTAAGAGGCGGGAACAACGGACAAGTGGCCAAATGCCAGGCATCAGCAAGCTCTAAAGCCTGCGTCATCTGAGAAACAATTCTAGCATACTCAGGAGCAGGAGTATAAACATCAAGAAAATGTTTAAGAAGGCGGGAGACACAGACACACGAGTAGCAATATTGAAGAAGAGGATCCTCACTAGTCAGATTACCGGTGGAAGAAAGATAATGATGAAAGGTTTCCGCAAAGTTAGGCAAAGGCTCAGATGTAAGAGCAGGATCAATAAGGAGCGGAGCGGCAAAAGAAAAGGGAGGCAGGTCTCCAGCGGTGTTGGCAAATGTGTTAAGAAATGTATTGGCCGCGGTTTGGCGACTCAAATCCGTCTGGGTGTTTGCTAACGGCGAGCGAGGAGTGGTCAAAAATGGACGAGGTCCGCTTTAACTTGATGTGCCCGGCTCACTAGAAGGGTCTGTAAGCAAAGCAGGCCGTCATCAGCAAGCAAATCATTAGGGAAAATAAATACAGAAGAGAAGGAGACAACTTACTTGAGGAAGGAGGACTTGAAACAAATTGGCCCTTAGCACCTCTTGACCAACAGCGCTTGGAGGCTTGGCTCCGTCGTCTGGACCTAAGCCTAGAGCTCTCGGTCCACTTGGTGAAGGAACTACCCCGAGATGGGGTATATGTCAAGTCCCGAGGGCGTTTTCTTGCGGATTCTCTCAAAGAAACTGGCCGGAGGGAGGACAAGATGATAGCAATCAGATACTATACACACACATAAAAAAAAAAATGGCGTACGAGTGGTCCAGCCATACAATCTAGCCAACAAATCTAGATCCATGCGCGCTGGTACATTTGGACGGAGGCCATAACGCAAGAACCCCTCACTATCGCTACTGGAAGACAAGGAGGTGTTGGGAGCTGCAGCAGATACATAACATCATCAGTTAGAAATAATCTACGGTGGTATAAGATCAGAAAAAGAACAAGTCTCACCATTATTGTCAAGCTCGTCCTCCTCCATTGGGGAAGACTCCTCTCTGGACGATGCCAAGGCACCTTGCCAGACAGAAGGGGAATCAGCCATCTCCACATCTTCCGGAGCCGGGCTCGGCATGTTGGTCATCTCAACATCTTCGGGAATTGGCCTGGGAGTACCATGCCAAGCTGGTGGCAAGCCAGATACTTAGTCACAGCAATAAAAAAAAATCAGTCGGGGAAGAACAATAGAAAAACCACAATAATAA
Source organism: Puccinia coronata f. sp. avenae (assembly GCA_002873125.1). Taxonomy (NCBI): domain Eukaryota; kingdom Fungi; phylum Basidiomycota; class Pucciniomycetes; order Pucciniales; family Pucciniaceae; genus Puccinia; species Puccinia coronata. The sequence continues at coordinate 38,041 of PGCI01000249.1, read as the reverse complement.
CGCACAGTCTTGCAGGTACCAAGCACCATCAAAGTACCGATAATCGTAGGACGGCGAGCCGGGTTGTGGCGTTCTAATGGGCGTGTTGGGATTGCACACCGGGCTCCGCAACATATGATAATCAGGAGGTGAGTCAGAAGCTACATAAGGGACGTACACAACTAAGAGAATTAACAATCAGGTGCTAGGGATCATGATACAAGACTAAACAAGCGCACAGTTCATGGGTGAATCCCAGTCACCGGGGTAGTAATAGGCGGCATCGGACATGTTATCAGAACTCATATTGTTTTAAGGAACACTAGATTGGATGAGGAGTGAAGACAAAAGAGCAAGAAACAGTGGTCTTTTATAGACGACACCTTGCTTCTAGCTGCACACTGGAGGTATCAAGAAGCTCACAATGGTTGCACCTTCAACAAAGGAACACAGATGCTTGCCGTACACACACATTCTCTGGGACTCAGGCCCTGGATCCACTCATTGCGGGACCAGACAAACAGCTTGAGGCAGCGGTCAGCGCAGCGTTGCCGTCATCAGCAGCAGCACGGCCGCACTCTCTCCTCTGTAGTTGGAGGGAGTAGTTTCAACGAACACAAGAAAGGAAAAAAAAAATAAGTTCACATTGCTTTGGGTTATGAACAGAAAGGATTAGTAGAGTGAAGAGAAGCAGGAGCCGAGTTTTTTTGAGAAGGAAACAGAATTTGGTCTTTGATTTAAGCAGCAAGATCTATTACAAGTATTGAGAGCTCAGGTTGCAAATGGAGGAGCTTCGGCAATTGGCTCAAATTAAGGTGCCAGGGCAAGATTTATTACACACTCATTTGTCCGACTGCAGATAGATAAATACACAAACAAAGGACCAAAAGCAAGCTACATGAACTAGAGTCACAAAAACAAATCAATAACAGCTAAGTCAACGGCAAGGCGAGAGAGAAAAGAAAGGAATCAATCGAGCGAGGAAGAAGCAATTTAGTGGAGGTTGTCGTTAAGAAGAGGCAATAGCCAAGATACTGAACAATCAGAAGAATTGGCTGCAGCTAGATAGTGATATTGAACAAGGAGAACACAAACAAGGTGCACAACGATCACACGGAGGCCAACTATGAGCACTCGTCGATCAAGAACCTCAGTGTATAAGCGAGGCGCATGATTGCAGCCCTGGGATGTGCGGTGCTTAGCTTGAGGCAGATCGGCAATTGACTGGATACAGGTCGCGGGGCTAAGAAGACTCGGACTGAGCGGCAGAGTCAATATCAGCGAGTGCAGTATATTAGCTGCAGAGATACATTACACCTACACGCCCTAGCAAGCCGGAAGACGCGGGATTCTCTTGAGGAACCCGAAAATCGCATAAAAAAAAATCTGCCACTTCTGCTTGTGCTCGAGACAAACGGATGGTGGCTCGGGCAGTCATTCTAGCGGTCTTGTTGAAAACGGCAGTCATCGAGGTGGTCGCAAGAGCGTTGTGAGAACTCCTTTTGGGATGGTTGGCAGTCCTGTGAGGGGGAAATAACTGAGATAATATTTCAACTATATATGAACCATTATGACTGTTACGGGTGGTTTGAAAGACCTGCCCCTCTAATATACTACGTAAGAGCTAACACAACAAACTTATTTATTTGCTGTGGCTAACTAATGATAGAGAAAAACTGATATGTAGTAGTCTTGTATCAGGCTTAGATCAACTTTCTTCTTCAGCAATATCACCTTTAGTGTGCGTGGATCTTTAATATGATGTAGTGGATGAGATAAGATAAGTGAAATTTGATAGAGTAGAAGTGATGATCAAGAGTATACTTTAAGTCAAGCAATAAGAGCTAATGAAATCTTTTTATCTTTTGTACTTATGTGAAATAGATGAAGATGAATATGGAGTCTGATAATGGAGCGAAAGAGTTGGGGTCCGTGTGTGTTAGTTGAGTAAGTTCTTTTCTTTTCTTTTTTTTACCTAATCTTATTGATTAGTGCTTGATGAGTATGATGAGTAAGTGTATTTGATGGAATAGGTGTCAGGCGGGTGCCTGGTGAGGTGGGTATCCGTGGCTGGATTATTCTGATGAGGGAGAAGAGGCCCTCCTTTTATATTGAATATTGAGGTATTTTTGCTGGTATGAAAATCCTTTGAGGCATTTTTGCTGGTGAGCATCTGAGCCATGTCTTCTGATTGGTCAGAACCTGATGTCTGAATCCTATGTGATGATTGGTCAGAGCTGAGCCATGCGTCCTTATTGGTCAGAACTTGATGACTGAATTCTTCTTGAGTTTTCCTGTCCGTGCGTCCTGATTGGCCAGACTTCTATTTCTGAATCCTACGTGTTGATTGGTCAGAACTTGATGGCTGAACCGTACATGATGATTGGTCAGAGTTGATTATGTAAGACTATGGACTAAAACTATGGACTAAAATATGACTATGTGTCCCTGTGCTATGTACTTATAAAACTATGTATAAAGACTATGTATATATAACTATGGATTAAGTGGGACTAGCCCGGAGGTTTGAGTGAGTGACTATGGTTTAAGTACCAGTGAGAGTGGAAATATGTGGTGACATGTCAGGTCTGTGACATCCCTGATGGGATAATTGATCCTTGTGACATATTTGATACTTGAAACCTAAATAGCACACCACAGCGTAGGGTCTGTATAGTGTATACGTGACCTGGTTGTGGTATTAAAAAAAAAAAGAGACAGACTCAATATCAGTTCAGTCGTGCTAAGCGAGGTGATGAGGGCAGAGAAACAGAGAAGAAATTCACTTACCTGCAGATGAGAGATCCGGTGGCTTGGGGACAAACGCCGCACTGAACTGAGATTGTAAATACATAAAGTACATGTTAAGGCTCGGCAAAATTCGCTCGAAAACCCCGTCTGGTCGATTCGGGGGGCAAAAGGGAGACTCGAAGTAATCTGCCCGGCAGATTACTCTCACAGATTAAACCAAAAGGGAACAAATGCCGGAGAGGCGCCCTGGAAGCTAAAAAGGGGCCTAAAACAGTAAAATTTAGATTGGTCCTGTGTGACCTTAAACTGCGGCAAGTCCTTCAAGACTTGGGAAAACTTTTTGCGCACAAAATCAACCACCACCATGGAAAACCACCTTTTAGCAGCAAAATACAAAACAGTTGATAAAAAGATTAGGCCTGTGAATCACGCCATGCCTCAAGACGTAAACCCCCCTCTCCAACGTCCTGCATTGTCAAGGGACCCTTACCAAACACCCCTCACAATGCGTCCTCCGGAATTCACCCCAACCTCTCAAATTACGCATGAAAGATTAGAAATGATAAAATTTGGCCCCTCCGGGTGGCTCACAGAGGAAGAATTAAAGCTTTTAAAACATGTGATAGTACTTAGGCAGAATTCTGTAGCTTTCTGTGAAGAGGAAAGAGGACTTCTACGCCACTCCTACGGACAGCATTATAGAATACCGGTCATAGCGCACGAACCCTGGCAGAAGAAGCCAATACCAATACCAAAACCAATTATAGACGACTTTGTAGAGCTACTCAGAAAAAGAATCAAGTCAGGTCTCTACGAGCAATCAACATCTAGTTATTCCAGCCCCATATTCTGCGTGAAGAAGTCAAATGGGAAACTACGAATAGTACATGATCTACAAGTTTTGAATAGGGTCACTATCAAGGACGCAGGACTCCCGCCCAACATTGGAGAATTTGTGGATTCTTTCTCAGGACGGGCATGTTACGGATTAGGAGATATCATGGGAGGATATGATGAAAGAGAACTAGATCCGGCTTCAAGACCCATGACCACTTTTGAAACTGTGTTGGGAAGATTACAGCTTACTAGACTTCCACAGGGAGCTACAAACTCAGTTGCAGTATATCAAGCTCAAATGACATGGATACTTCAAGAAGAGATACCAAATCACGTAGGAATCTTTATCGACAACGGAGGGATCAAGGGACCAACTTCTACGTACAACAATGAGAAACTCGTGGAAAACCCAGGAATAAGAAGATTTGTTTGGGAATATGCTACAATTTTAGAAAGGATTCTTTTTAGGATAGAGGAGGCAGGACTAACAATATCTGGAGAAAAGTTTGCTTGCTGCGTCCCAGCTCTAGACATTGTGGGACACATAGTATCTTTAAACGGAAGAATAATGTCAAAGAAGAAAGTCAACAAGATTCAAAGCTGGCCAACTCCTGAAAGCAAGAAAGACATGAGGGGATTTTTAGGACTTTGTGTATACGTTAGGATGTTCGTCAGGAACTTTTCAGCTACAGCATCACCACTCAGAAGACTCACCAGAATAGACGTAACTTTCAGATGGGACAAAGCCTGCAAGGAATCTTTTGAGTTGTTAAAGAAGATTGTTGGGGAAGAGATACTTTTAAAGAATTTGGAGTATGGAGAGAAGGCAGGGAAAATCACTTTGGCCGTGGATTCAAGTTTCATTGCGGCAGGAGCGGTTCTTATGCAAGAAGACAAGGAAGGACTCTCACGACCAGTTGTTTATGAATCAGTTTGTTTCTCAAAGAGGGAATCTGAATACTCGCAATCTAAGCTGGAGCTTTGCGGAGTAGCTAAGATCTTGAAGAAACTTCAAACCATGCTATGGGGACAACACTTCGAACTTCAAGTGGACGCTAAAGCACTCATAGAGATGATCAACACTCCTAGTTTGCCTAGTGCCCCTATGACAAGATGAGTAGCATTTATTCAGTTATTTTCTTTTGATTTAGTACACAAGCCGGGGAAAACGTTTACAATGCCAGATAGCCTTTCGAGACGCCCAAAAGCAGAAGATGACAAGGAACCGCGAGAATTCGATGAAGAGGAAGAATGGGTTACACCACACCCAGGATTTGGAGCAAAAGAGGCAGATCTTATTCACTACTTTCCAACACTAGGGCAAATCAACATAACCACGTTGGGAATATCAATTAGAGAAAATACTCAAACTGGATTCTGGAAGAAGATGGAAAGATACCTTTTGACTTTGCGACAGCCAGCAGATTGCACGGACAAGGAATACATTAAAATTAAGAGAAGATCAGTAAATTACTTCGTGGAAGATGAACATGAGTTAAAGAAGAGGAAAATACCTTACAATCAGGTTGTTGTCTCCAACCCAAAAATTCAAGATAAAGTTCTCAGCTCATTGCACGAGGAATTAGGACATAGAGGAATGGCGGAAACCTATAGACGACTAAAAGAAAGATTTTGGTGGGAAGGAATGAAGAAAAGGGCTAGAAAATGGGTTCAAACTTGTGAAGCATGTCAGAAGAGAAGCAAGGATCTACCTAAGGAGGAAGGAAAGCCCACGGCAACATCAACACTTTTCCAACGAGTCAGCATGGATGCAGTTCACGTCAAGGCAGGAAGATGGAAATATATAATAGTGGCACATGACAACTTCTCCGGATGGGCAGAAACCGTAGGGACAACAAATCTGCAATCCAAGACCATAGCAGATTGGTTTCTGTCAGAATGGGTTTGCAGGTATGGAATCCCAAAGCAGGTTACAGTTGACGGAGGCGGAGAGTTCAAGAAGGATCTACAGAAGGCGATGAAGAAGACAGGCATCAAGATTCGAGTGGTAACACCATATTATCCAGAAGCGCAGGGAATGGTGGAAAGAGGTCACAAGAACATAAAGAATGCATTGATAAAGATGTGTGGAGAGAATGGAGCAAAATGGAAGGAGTTCTTACCACTAGTTACTTTTGCGGATAGAATTTCAACAAAAAGGACAACAGGATACTCCCCATTTGAACTACAGTTTGGACAACCGGTGGACATGGAGCTGAGGAGCTATTTGAGCGTAGATTGGACAACTATCAAGACAACAGCAGAATTATTAAGTGTACAAGCAGACCAAATGGCTCAACGGGCGGAGAACATTGAGAAGGCTAAGGAGAAATTGAAAAAGGCTAGGGAAGAATCTGTAAAATATTGGGATAGACGACTTGCACCTAGGATTAGACAACCACTAGCTCCTGGGGACTTAGTGTTAGTATATAATAAAGCTTTAGAGAATCAGTGGGGCCTGCTATTCAAGAACAGGTGGAACGGTCCTTACCGCGTAGTCAAGCAAATCAACCGGGGCCCTTATGAACTAGAAGAACTGGACGGAACTGCATTGACAAGAAGATATGCGGCTAGTCAAGTTAAAAGGTTTTTCCCTAGAGGTGAACCCCTTGATGAAAATGAACAAAATGAATTGAATGAAGAAGATCAAGATGAGGAACAAGATGATGAAGACATTAATGAAGAAGAAGAAGAAGAAGAAGAAGAAGAAGAAGAAAAAGGTGACGATGAAACTGACAGAAGCATTGAGGATTCAATTGATCAGGAAGACAACATGTAATGTGAAAGGACCAACGCAAGACCTTCTCAACACAAGAAACGGTTTGAATATCAACGGGAATAATGATGGCAAGTTTATCTAGTTATGGCAGAAAGAAATTTGATCTCAGATGTATGGAAAGGCAAGATTCAGTTTGGACAACAACGGAACAAGAATTGACAGGATTCAGCAGTAGAACAAGGAACAAAATGGGTTTATTGGGAATAAGGTTATATTGGAATAAAGGTTATATTGGATATAAGGTTATTGGTTAAATTGGAAAAGGTTCACAAGTTCTAGCTCAGGAAGGTCTGAAAATTAGGATGCCGGAGTCAGAAGAATAGGGGTATTAGTTGAAGGTATAAGAAGATCAGGTAGCTTAAAGTATAGTCAGATAGATTCACCATTTCAGTATTTTATTTGATACTTGAAACGGAATGCTGTGGACAGCATTAAGTTGGGGGGGGGATGTGGTGTGCTATTTAGGTTTCAAGTATCAAATATGTCACAAGGATCAATTATCCCATCAGGGATGTCACAAAACCTGACATGTCACTACATATTTCCACTCTCACTGGTACTTAAACCATAGTCACTCACTCAAACCTCCGGGCTAGTCCCACTTAATCCATAGTTATATATACATAGTCTTTATACATAGTTTTATAAGTACATAGCACAGGGACACATAGTCATAGTTTTAGTCCATAGCTTTAGTCCATAGTCTTACATAATCAACTCTGACCAATCATCACGTACGGTTCAGCCATCAAGTTCTGACCAATCAACACGTAGGATTCAGAAATAGAAGTCTGGCCAATCAGGACTCACGGTTCAGACAGGAAAACTCAAGAAGAATTCAGTCATCAAGTTCTGACCAATAAGGACGCATGGCTCAGCTCTGACCAATCATCACGTAGGATTCAGGCATCAGGTTCTGACCAATCGGAAGACATGGCTCAGATGCTCACCAGCAAAAATGCCTCAAAGGATTTTCACACCAGCAAAAAATACCTCACTATTCAATATAAAAGGAGGGCCTCTTCCCCCTCATCAGAATCATCCAGCCACGGATACCCACCTCATCAGGGGATCACCTACACACACCCAACCAGCAAGCACTCACATTCACAACCACTCAAACACATCCATCACACAACAGAAGAAGGCCAGAAAGGTAAAACACTTACATCTTTCTCAAGATAGTAAGTGTGATCTAAATCGGGGAAGCCTGAGAAGCTTTCATACCTTAAGGGTATTATATCTTAAAGGCTAAGAGAGTGGGGCATAAAATATCCTGAATAGTCCACTTTTCATTAGTTTCATTGATAGTCATTCACAGAAAACATAAAAGGACATAAAAACATTTCACTTACTCTTTTCACAAGACCTTATCATCATCACCTCTTTCACAAAACTACAAAAGACAAAAAAAAAAAGGTTTCATCAGCTCTTATCATTCAACTCATAGTCTATTCTTGATCACTTCCACTCTATCCCATTCTTACTTATCTTATCTCATCCACTACATCATATCAAAGATCCACGCACACTAAAGGTGATATTGCTGAAGAAGAAAGTTGATCTAAGCCTGATACAAGACTACTACATATCAGTTTTCCTCTATTATTAGTTAGCCACAACAAATAAATAAGTTTGTTGTGTTAGCTCTTATGTAGCATATTAGAGGGGCAGGTCTTTCAAACCACCCGTAAGAGTCATAATAGTTCATACATACTTGAAATATTATCTCAGTTATTTCCCCCTCACAGGACTGCCAACCCATCCCAAAAGGAGTTCTCACAGCGGGAAGGATGAAGAGAGGCATCCTTCCACGTCCGTGGTCCCAGGTATGGTACATGATCTTTGACACATGACAGAAATGGAAGTGACAGGTCTAAAGCAAACGCAGAAGAGACTGAGAAAATGAAAAATGAAATCAGACAACCACACTACTCCAACACCCCCCCTTGCTGCAGACCTGGAAAGATAATGAAAGGAAAGAAGACAAAAGATGGAAAGGAGAGAGAAAGAAAATTGAGGGGAAAGAATGGAAGAGAGGAAAAGAAAAAGAGAAGGGAAAAAAAAAACTAATCCACCACTCCAAACATGGACCAATGTTTCTCCAGAAGGACCCTTGTGAGCGGTTTGGTGAGCATATCGGCTAGCATGTCGGTAGTCAAGACGTGAAGAAGGGTTATTTCTTGATCTTGAACGCATTCACGGATAAAGTGAAATTGGGCGTGGATGTGTTTAGTCCAAGTGTGATGTTCGGGGTTTTTTTCCAGAGCCTCCGCGCCCTCGTTGTCAACGTGAAGAGGGAGAGGATCATCTGGACAAAGTTGGAGCTCGGTGAGGACATGGCAAAGCCAGAGACCCTCCTTGCATGAATCAGAAAGAGCCTTGTATTCCGCCTCCGTACTGGATAGCAAAACAGTGGCCTGCTTTCTTGACTTCCACGAGATGGCGCTGTTGCCAATGCAATGTGTGTAGGCAGATGTGGAACGCCTGTCATCCCTATCTTTGGCCCAATCAGAGTCGGAGTAGCCAGCGCATGTAAGTTTGCCACCTAGCCAGAGTTTGAGGTGACTAGTGGTCTTTAAGCATTGGAGGACGCGCACTGCGGCTTGCCAGTGTGCCTTGGACAGGTCGCGGAAGTGCTGTGAGAGGCGGTTTACAACAAAGGAGACGTCGGGACAGGTACATTGAGAGACCCAGAGTAAACTACCTATTAGCTGGTTGTACGGTCCAGACAAAGGGGAATCAGAAGGGGTCTTGCGGCGTAGATCTTTGAAGTGAGAGTCGGTGGGGGTGTGAGCGCAGATTAAGGACGTTTTGTTGTTGAGGAAGCGTGCAGAGATCGCATCAATATAGTGAGACTGGTTCATAAAGAGTTGGCAGGAGGAGATATCTTGGGAGATCTTAATTGATAGGAAGTGATGGAGATCCTTGTCTGCACCAACTTTGAATTTGGTTTTCAGTGAGGATATGAGAGAATCCACAAACAATAGTTTGCCGACTATGGCGAGATTGTCCACGTGAGTGGTGAGAGCACCAATGAGTTTGTTGTGGGTTTTGAAATATAGGGTGGGTTCACACTTGGAGTTGGAAAGGCCAAGCAAGATGAGCGCATTGTGGAGTTCAATGTTCCACTGCCGTGGCAATTGTTTCAGGCCGTAGAGCAATTGGTTCACCTCGCAGACCCAATCCGGGTGATGAGGTTCTTTGAACCCAGGGGGTTGCTCCATGTACACGGGGTTGTCAAGATGTCCTTTTAGAAATGCGGTGGTGAAGTCAACCTGCAGCCCCTTCCAATTACAAATGGCAAGTAAGCTGCAAATCAGCCGGAGTGTTTCCAGGAAAAGGGTTGGGGAAAAGACCTTGTTGTAGTCCAATCCATGAACTTGTGAGTATCCCATAGTGACTAAGCGTGCCTTGAGCTTGTGAATAGATTGGTCCGGTTGTCTCTTGACCTTAAAGACCCATTTTGATTTGATTATCTTCCTTTTGTCCGGACGAGGAACCAGGCGCCAGGTGTGCATCCCAAGAAGAGATGCAAATTTGGCGTCGGCCACTTTGAGCCAACGGTGACGGTTAGGGGAGCAGAGGAGTTGCTTCCACGTTTTGGGGGTATCCACGTCCTCCTCAGACTTAGCGTTCTTGGACCACTGCTGGTAGCAATTGGGCGCTTTCCTCTTTCTTCCAGACCTACGTCTTGGTGGAGGGGAGGGTACGCAATCAGCAACCGGGGCAGATGGTGCAGTAGCGGACCCAGCGGGAGATGGAGGTGACAGTAGAGATGGTGGGAGGGGTGGCAGATCTGGTAGATTGATGACTTTCACGCCTGCGGGGGAATTCGGGCGTTGTTCAGGAGCTGGAGCCTTAGTCAACGGTGTGGTGTGCTATTTAGGTTTCAAGTATCAAATATGTCACAAGGATCAATTATCCCATCAGGGATGTCACAAACCTGACATGTCACTACATATTTCCACTCTCACTGGTACTTAAACCATAGTCACTCACTCAAACCTCCGGACTAGTCCCACTTAATCCATAGTTATATATACATAGTCTTTATACATAGTTTTATAAGTACATAGCACAGGGACACATAGTCATATTTTAGTCCATAGTTTTAGTCCATAGTCTTACATAATCAACTCTGACCAATCATCACGTACGGTTCAGCCATCAAGTTCTGACCAATCAACATGTAGGATTCAGAAATAGAAGTCTGGCCAATCAGGACGCACGGTTCAGCCAGAAGTCTCAGGAAGAATTAGCTCATCAAGTTCTGACCAATCAGAGCTCACAGTTCAGACAGGAAAACTCAAGAAGAATTCAGTCATCAAGTTCTGACCAATAAGGACGCATGGCTCAGCTCTGACCAATCATCACGTAGGATTCAGACATCAGGTTCTGACCAATCAGAAGACATGGCTCAGATGCTCACCAGCAAAAATGCCTCAAAGGATTTTCACACCAGCAAAAATACCTCACTATTCAATATAAAAGGAGGGCCTCTTCCCCCTCATCAGAATCATCCAGCCACGGATACCCACCTCATCAGGGGATCACCTACACACACCCAACCAGCAAGCACTCACATTCACAACCACTCAAACACATCCATCACACAACAGAAGAAGGCCAGAAAGGTAAAACACTTACATCTTTCTCAAGATAGTAAGTGTGATCTAAATCGGGGAAGCCTGAAAAGCTTTCATACCTTAAGGGTATTATATCTTAAAGGCTAAGAGAGTGGGGCATAAAATATCCTGAATAGTCCACTTTTCATTAGTTTCATTGATAGTCATTCACAGAAAACATAAAGGGACATAAAAACATTTCACTTACTCTTTTCACAAGACCTTATCATCATCACCTCTTTCACAAAACTACAAAAGACAAAAAGATTTCATCAGCTCTTATCATTCAACTCATAGTCTATTCTTGATCACTTCCACTCTATCCCATTCTTACTTATCTTATCTCATCCACTACATCATATCAAAGATCCACGCACACTAAAGGTGATATTGCTGAAGAAGAAAGTTGATCTAAGCCTGATACGAGACTACTACATATCAGTTTTCCTCTATCATTAGTTAGCCACAACAAATAAATAAGTTTGTTGTGTTAGCTCTTACGTAGTATATTAGAGGGGCAGGTCTTTCAAACCACCCGTAACAGTCATAATAGTTCATATATAGTTGAAATATTATCTCAGTTATTTCCCCCTCACAGGACTGCCAACCCATCCCAAAAGGAGTTCTCACATCTGGTGTCCCAACAGTGGCCAACTAAATTCAGAAGATCAACAAAACACTTAATCAGCAACACAAAAATCACCAGATAACATCGGCGTGGCGCATACAAATCAGGGAGAAATCAGTTCAACAATCGAGAGGACGTATTGGGCACCACCCCGGAGTTGGTACAACGGAAGTCTTACCCAGGAAGAATTAGCAGATTTAGACGAACTTGCAGAAGAGATTCAAATTCGACGCATAATAGAGATTGGGATTCAAGAAAGAGCAAGAATGGCAGACATGACGGCAAGAGGACTCGAGGATTCGGCAATCATTCAACAACAGCAAGAACGTATTACGTTTCTGGAAGAACAATTCGAGCAAAACAAGAAGGCGGAAGCGGAAAAGGAAAAGGAACGGTTAAAGAGCATGGACAAATGGCTGGCAACAAAAGTGGAAGAAATGATGGCAGAATTTATGAACTCACGAACGGAGGCAGCACCGCAGGACATCCCAATTCCAGAGACACCACAGCCACAGATTAGATTCTCTGTTCCGCCAACCGGCCCAAACATAGGTCAACATAGATTTACAACATCTACCCCGTATACGGCAGCTCATGGCAGAGACAACCCAGAAACTCCTCACCCACAGAACATGCATGGAGGCTCCTCCACTTACAATTTTGAGAGAGGAAGAACTAGACCAGGGTATACACCACGAGAGACGCCAAACAAAACTCCAGCAGCTAGTCCGGCGGAAACAAGATTTGGGAACAATAGGGATGTCAAGTTACCCGAGGAAGGGGAATTTACAGGACTCATAGATGCGAAGAAGGCCAACATTACCTTTGACGGGACCGACGTGGAAGGATTTATTAAACGACTAGAAAACATAGCATCAATTTTGAAGTGTGGTAGTATAAGCTTAGCTCGCCAGCTCCCCTATATCATAAACAACAACAAAATTGGCAGGTCAATAGAGTTAATGGAAGGACATGAGACAGGAGACTGGGAATTATTGAAGAAGTCTTTACTTAGGAAGTGGGGAAGAGCCACGCCGCTTAGAAGATACCGGGAAGAGAGCATCACAGAGCTTGTTCAAAAGGCCGTGGACAAGAAAGGAATCAAAACCAACGTGGAGTATAGGAAATTTATCAGCGAATTTGAAGAAATGATGGACTATTTTATCAGAATGGAATACAACAACCTCAATCCAGAAAACGGGGACCCTCTGTGGAAAGCGCTCTCTGACGAACTCAAGAAGGAAGTAACCAAGGAGCTTGCTCACGCCAAGAAGTTAAAGAAGACCAAGGACGGTAGAAACATTATTCCCAACCTCAGTATTCTCAAAATTTATGTTGAAGAAGCGTTGGTGATTCTAGACTTTGATGGCGAGGAAGAAGAAGTAACGGCTAAGAAAACCGTGAAGATTCAAGAACCAGTCAAGTTGGACTCTCAAGAAGAAGCATTCAAGAAAGCAATGGAACAACGCAGAAGAGACACGTCACCACATTTCAGCAGACCTCCTTCCCCGCACAATTCAGACGGAAGACCCAGAACAGGGCCATACAATTTTGAATGCTATTACTGTAAGGGAAAGCACAGTGTTGCAGAATGTGAAGATTCTGCTAAAGACTACAGAGAAAGAAAGTTTTATAAGTCAGGAGGAATATATTACTATCCAAACAAGCAGCCCATAGTATTAGAAAATGACTTATCAGTAAAAGACATGGTCCACAAGTATTTCGAACAGAACCAGCCATCCACAAGAGCTCAACCTAACGAAACAAACAAGGATCCACTGTCATCAATTGCCGAAATTGAGGAATGGGGTTCCTGGATTCCACCGTCAGCAAATATAGATGAAGAAGAATTACAAAACAACATTGGGTTTGGGATTCGCAAATCTCAGAGGATACAAGAAAAGAATCCGGTAGCTAGTAGTCAGCCTGTTCCCGGTCCAGCTCAGCAACCTGTGATACCAACAAACTCAAAAGAACCAACCAGACAAAGAAGAAATAGTCTCCCTGGGGCGTGGATAGAGAATGAAGCTCCCGAAGAAGAGGACAGTATCACACAGACCCCAGGCAAAAATCCTGCTCCCGCAAAGAAGAAACCTGCCAACACAAAACCAGAAAGGAAAGATGACTTGGCAAGACAAATGGCTGATTCTCTGGCTAAGAAATTTTACAAGCAAACTTACACACTAACTCTGGAAGAAATACTGAAGATTGCACCTCAGTTCTTACAGACACTTCAGAAGTCTTTGCCGGACTCCGAAGAACTAGAAAAGAGCATCAATATTGGGAGAATTCAACATCAACAAGACTGCAATTTGGCCGAGGAAGAACAAGGAAGACTCACATACGCTTGTCCAGTAGGAATGGTTGATATGACAATAAATGACCGCAAAATCAGAACTTTGGTGGATACTGGCGCCGAAATGAATATAATCCCCGAAGAACTAGCAAATCAATTAGGATTTGTGACAACCGAAATATTCATGCGCTTAAGAGGGATTGGAGGACACTTTACCCCTATTGTTGGACTGGCTGAGAACGTCGACGTCAGCATCTTTCCGGGACATAAAAACTTGGCCAACTTTTTCATAGTCAAAGGCTCCGTCCATACGGTGTTGGGAAGACCTTTTCTAGCCGACCACAATGTTAGACTTGAGTTATCAAACGAAAAAGGAGAAGTGCTCAGCTTTCAAGACCCTTTAGGGAAAAGACTATGCATCCCAATCTGCTTACCAAATGTGCCAGGATGGCATAGAGAGCCTCCCATGTTTCGACAGAACTGTTCCCTCCAAGTAGTAGATTGGGATATGCTAGACCAAATCAAGGATAAGAACGTGGACGTACTAGAGGCCGACTGGGAACAATTAGAGAAGGATGAGGAATATCAAAAGATCTTTAGTTCAACTCTTCACCCACCAAGATTAGACACTATCCTAGAGGAATTTACAAAAGGAAAGGACAAACAACAAGAAGATCCTTGGAACGTGAAACTGGCAGAACCAGTTGACTGGGTTGAAGAATTAGGCGGTTACAAAGTCACTGATGAAGAGCAAGAACAGATTGATCAACAGTTTGCACAATCCGAAGTTGCATGGGCAGCAGAGCCAAAGCCCTATAATTCTATAGCAGACTACTACTGGAAGGACAAGTCATTCCCGCGCCGATTCAGAAACGTCTTTGATGAATCCGAAAGGCCCAAGACTCTCAGAAGAAATCAGGGATGGTTAGCAGAATTACCCGGAGGTTTCACAGATTCGTTGGATTTCTTACAGATACTGGACTCAACCGGAGAGAAGGCTTTTGTCAGTTACGGAAATTGGAGCTCAAGATTTGGTTTTGTAAGTAGGAAAGTAAGAGAAAAATTATATTACGGAGGAGGCAAGAACTGGTACCGGATCAACATAAGCAAGCCAGCAAAGAAGAGAAAGTTTGAGAGGCAGTACGAGTACCTCTTTAGGGTATCCTTTCAATAGTTTACTCACCAGGTCAAAGTTCCCTTCAAAAATTTACAGTTCAACTGAATTTTACAAAGGAAAGGTTTTCTATTGTCTTAGTTATCAAGAGGTTTTATCAAGATTTTATCACACTTTTCTCTAGGTGTTCCTGTTCACATAAAATAAGCAAAAAAAAAAAAAGGATCCCACCAGCGCTATTCAGGAAAATTAGGGACAGGCATTGTACTATTAAAAAAAAAAAAAAAAAACATAGACAACTCAGATTTAGAACATACTCTTATCTTGGCAATCACGGACTGGCTCATTTTGTTGTCTCAAAATAGAAATTGGACTCGGAGCAAGGCGTTCTCCACATGCTTTAGAGGCTCGGAAAAATCAAGGAAATGACCAACAGCTCTGGGAATCACTCAATACACTTCAATTTCCAGTACATTACATTAGACATGTCGAGCATATATTAGTATTGGAACCCTAACCTACTTGATGCCACTGAGGGATTCAGGACCTTCCCACGGCAAGCGGCAGCAGCTTCACAATAGGAGGGACTATCAATACTAGGATGGGGATGCTGAGGAAGTTGTCGTCAGCCGGGATCAATGCTCAGAGCGAGTGACTTTGACACAAAGAGCAGACTATTAGAGGTTAGAGGGAAGCAGAAAAAAAAAAAAAAAAAAAAAAAACCCCTGTCGACTTAGGCAAAACAAAATGCCGAGAGAGCCTACTACAACGTCGAAGAAGTGGATTGAGGACACGCTGAGCTAGGGGACTGGCAACACTGGAAAGGGAAGATCCAGCGAAAGGAGCTCGTGTTTTATAGCCGCAAAGTAGCTGGGATGTGATTGTTGAAGCTCTGGCCAAACCCGATTGGCCTTTCTTTTCTTGCTTTTGCGATCTACACAGCCCAGTGGTTGGAAACAAGCCCGTGCGATTGGCGGCGGACTTTTTTTTGGGTGATCCGACCGACCGTTGAAATTTGAAACTCACAATCACCTGCCCGCGATCCACAAATTGCGGGACTAGTAATTAAGGCAAACAGCTTGGATGCAACGATCTCCGCAGAGTCGTAGGAATCAGCAGCGTCCTCTCCTCCGGGACTAAAACTAGCTTGCATTGCATTGAATCAAGAACAAAAAGGGACTTGTTTGGGTGGAATCAATATCTTCCGTGGTCGTCAGCAGCAGGGACGCGCGTTCTTTCCTCAGATATTCTTGAAGGGAGCGGATTCAGTTTCATTGCAATAAAGACAAAGCCAATACAAAGAGAACAGCATTAGTACAAAGATATATAAACAAAAAAAAGGAAAAACAGGCATGGTGCTTAGATCAAGAAGAAAAGAAGTCGGTTGAAGAAAGGCAGAGGACCGTTCAAATCACAATCGAGACAGACACTGATAAAAGCTACAAAGAAGGACGCGGGCAGGCTACTTGGACAATTTGTGATTCTCTGTGCTGCATCCAGATTGAGAAGGATTGACGATTGGGTTTGATGCAAGTAGCCTGATGAGATCAACTGCAAGCTCAAGTGGTTGCTCGTAACCAATTACAAATTACACATATCACCGGATTGAAATTGAGGGCCGACACACGACACAGATGATCGGGGTTACTCAACAAGGACAGAGGACAAACATGAGCTGCAGAAGGGGAAAAGATACCGGCTAGCTAGATATCACATACATCGCGGGGCACAATACATTGGAAGAGATACCAACTGGCTACAAACACTTCTCAATCAAGCGAGCACCAGGAAGGCAGGGTACCACTTGTATACGCTGCTAGGAAGATTCGGATTGAGGAAGCGGAGACAATATAAACAACAGTAGTGTATTAGCAGCATATATACATCATGCTTAGTGGATAGCAATCACGAGCTGCGAGTCGCAATACGTACCACTCAACTGAGCACGATGGATATAGCTAGCCAGGACAAGTCGAGAAGATGAGCTACAGGCTGCTGCAGGTTTAGATATCTGTCACTCCAAAGGCCAGACGACAGCTAGCTAGATGGCCATTTGTGCTGGCAACCCTGCGGATGACAACAGACCCTGAAAGATTGAGGAAGGAGAAGGTAGCAAAGACCAATTCAAGTGCACCACGAGCGACCACTATTTTGTCCCAGGGCCACAGAAAAGAGAGGTGGAGATAAACATGTCAAGCTCATTTCAGTTGTGCTAAGCAAGCCAATTACATAGCAGAGAAACGGAGAAGAAGATGCACTTACCTGCGATGTCAAGATCCGGTGGCTTGGGACAAACGCCGCACTGAACTGGGATTGTAAATACATAAAGTATATGTTAAGGCTTGGTGATATGCGCTCAAGGACCCGTTCGGTCGATTAGGGGGGCAAAACAAGGCTCAAAGCAATCTTCCCCGCAGATTGCTCTCACAGATTGAACCAAAAAAAAAAAAAAAAAAAAAAAAAAAAAAAAAAAAAGGCACAGAAGCCGGCGCGGCGCCCTGTAAGCTAAAAAGAGGCTTAAAAATAGACGTCACGGATTGGTCCGGCATGACCTTAAACTGCTGAAGATCAAGACTTCACAGATAGGTCCGGCATGACCTTAAACTGCAAAGCCCTCAAGAAGAACAATTGCAAACGGATTGGTCCTGCATGACCTTAAGCTGCGAAGACATCAAGATAACCAAGTGTACACAGATTGGTCCGGCATGACCTTAAACTACTGAAGATCAAGACTTTACGGATTGGTCCGGTATGACCTTAAACTGCTGAAGATTGAGACTTCACAGATTGGTCCAGTATGACCTTAAACTGCAAACTCTCAAGACTAATGGGATCACAGGCTGAAGAATGAACGGGACGGACAATGACATGATGAAGACTCACTCTACGGGGAATCACACACCAAATATACACTTTACGGAAGGGTCCTTCATGACCTTAAACTGAAATCTACAATAATGAAAATAATAAGCTAGAGACTGGATCTACGGGCAGACTACTACAAGAAAATGAAAGAAGAAGAAGAAGAAGAAGAGGAAGAAGAAGAATAAGAAGAAGAACAAGCAGAAGAAGAAGAAGAAGGTGACAAGGAGAATGACAGAAGCCTTGAGGATTCAATTGATCAGGAAGACGACATGTAATGTGAAAGGACCAACGCAAGACCTTCTCAACACAAGAAACGGTTTGAATATCAACGGGAATAATGATGGCAAGTTTATCTAGTTATAGCAGAAAGAAATTTGATCTCAGATGTACGGAAAGGCAAGATTCAGTTTGGACGACAACGGAACAAGAATTGACAGGATTCAGCAGTAGAACAAGGAACAAAATGGGTTTATTGGGAATAAGGTTATATTGGAATAAAGGTTATATTGGATATAAGGTTATTGGTTAAATTGGAAAAGGTTCACAAGTTCTAGCTCAGGAAGGTCTGAAAATTAGGATGCCGGAGTCAGAAGAATAGGGGTATTAGTTAAAGGTATAAGAAGATCAGGTAGCTTAAAGTATAGTCAGATAGATTCACCATTTCAGTATTTTATTTGATACTTGAAATGGAATGCTGTGGACAGCATTAAGTTGGGGGGGATGTGGTGTGCTATTTAGGTTTCAAGTATCAAATATGTCACAAGGATCAATTATCCCATCAGGGATGTCACAAACCTGACATGTCACTACATATTTCCACTCTCACTGGTACTTAAACCATAGTCACTCACTCAAACCTCCGGACTAGTCCCACTTAATCCATAGTTATATATACATAGTCTTTATACATAGTTTTATAAGTACATAGCACAGGGACACATAGTCATATTTTAGTCCATAGTTTTAGTCCATAGTCTTACATAATCAACTCTGACCAATCATCACGTACGGTTCAGCCATCAAGTTCTGACCAATCAACATGTAGGATTCAGAAATAGAAGTCTGGCCAATCAGGACGCACGGTTCAGCCAGAAGTCTCAGGAAGAATTAGCTCATCAAGTTCTGACCAATCAGAGCTCACAGTTCAGACAGGAAAACTCAAGAAGAATTCAGTCATCAAGTTCTGACCAATAAGGACGCATGGCTCAGCTCTGACCAATCATCACGTAGGATTCAGACATCAGGTTCTGACCAATCAGAAGACATGGCTCAGATGCTCACCAGCAAAAATGCCTCAAAGGATTTTCACACCAGCAAAAATACCTCACTATTCAATATAAAAGGAGGGCCTCTTCCCCCTCATCAGAATCATCCAGACACAGATACCCACCTCATCAGGGGATCACCTACACACACCCAACCAGCAAGCACTCACATTCACAACCACTCAAACACATCCATCACACAACAGAAGAAGGCCAGAAAGGTAAAACACTTACATCTTTCTCAAGATAGTAAGTGTGATCTAAATCGGGGAAGCCTGAAAAGCTTTCATACCTTAAGGGTATTATATCTTAAAGGCTAAGAGAGTGGGGCATAAAATATCCTGAATAGTCCACTTTTCATTAGTTTCATTGATAGTCATTCACAGAAAACATAAAGGGACATAAAAACATTTCACTTACTCTTTTCACAAGACCTTATCATCATCACCTCTTTCACAAAACTACAAAAGACAAAAAGATTTCATCAGCTCTTATCATTCAACTCATAGTCTATTCTTGATCACTTCCACTCTATCCCATTCTTACTTATCTTATCTCATCCACTACATCATATCAAAGATCCACGCACACTAAAGGTGATATTGCTGAAGAAGAAAGTTGATCTAAGCCTGATACGAGACTACTACATATCAGTTTTCCTCTATCATTAGTTAGCCACAACAAATAAATAAGTTTGTTGTGTTAGCTCTTACGTAGTATATTAGAGGGGCAGGTCTTTCAAACCACCCGTAACAGTCATAATAGTTCATATATAGTTGAAATATTATCTCAGTTATTTCCCCCTCACAGGACTGCCAACCCATCCCAAAAGGAGTTCTCACAACGGGAGCTCTGACTGGCCATGAGAGGTAGCTGGTGGAGAAGGCAAAACTGATGGTTGAGGACTTGGTATACTGGGAGCGTGTTGGGATGCGGTCAAGCGGCGGTCTCCGCGGGATTGTAGGGGGATATCCAACAGAGGAAGGTTAGACCAGGAGTTCGTCAGGGAGACTGGGGGTGGAGTTGACGCAGGCGCGTCCGGAGATGGGTTTGGATTTGATGTCGTTGGTGGCTGCAAGGCCGGCCACGCAACTTCCACCTGAACCGGTGGGGGAGTTTTAGTGAGCTTGGCTCCATAAGGGAAAGAGATCTTGTCAAAGATCACATTGCGTGACTTGACGACGGATTTCTTTCAAGATCCCATAGACAAAATCCCGCTCCTTTGGATAGATATGATAGGAGGATAGATGCGCAAGCTTTGCAATCCAGCTTCTTTTGGGAGGCTTCCGGTACCTTGTACCAAGCCATGCAGCCAAACGGATGGAGGGACGTTAGATCCACACTGGTAAGCCCAAGGATAGATTGGGGGGAACAAAAACCAGCTGGTGTTTTGCACGGATAGAAGTAACATGCCTCATTGCATCTGCCCAAAATGAATTGGGACAGTGACCATCCAGCAGGGCCAAACGGATCATGTTGCTGATGGTTCTGTTGGTTCTCTTGGCGACTCTGTTGAGTTGCAGAGGATGCGGAGGACCGGCTTCATGGCGAATTCCTGATGTGGCAAGGTACGTCTCAAACTCCTTTGATGTGTACTTTCCCCCATTGTTGGTGCGGAGAGCCATGATGGTGTGTGTGCCAGCCTTCTCAAAGAAAGACCAAAAGATTTTGAAGCACAAGAAAACATTGCTTTCAAATTTCATGGGGAATACAGAAACATGCTTGGAGTAATCATTGATAAAAGTGACGAAATAAGAGTAACCCTCCCGTGACTTGACCTCGTAAGATCCAACGTCTGAGTGTATCAGTTGGCCAGGGGAAGTGGACCAATATGCAGATTGAGAGCCAAAAGGTGTCCGGTGCATTTTTGATTCAACACACAATGGGCATTGCTGAACGGCAATCTTGTTCATTTCGGAAGGGGTGATTTTGTGCTCGCAAAGGAGGGCTTTTAGAGCCCGTAATCCTATATGAGAGAAACGGTGATGGTATCCCAACAGAGTATTGTCAAAGACTGACACAACTGATGAGGA
The DNA here is from genome assembly GCA_002873125.1 of Puccinia coronata f. sp. avenae. NCBI lineage: Eukaryota > Fungi > Basidiomycota > Pucciniomycetes > Pucciniales > Pucciniaceae > Puccinia > Puccinia coronata. Next base: position 16,866 of record PGCI01000249.1, on the reverse strand, counting down.
GAGAGATGGGGAGCTCACAGGCCCCGCTGGAAGGTAGTATAGATTACCCCTTCTGTAGCCTTGGCCAGATAGACTTCCAGTTGGAGCAAAGTTTGCATTCGAGTAGATATCGCAAGAAGCTTTGGTGAAGACTACCATGAGGCCAGCGTCGCATAGGTTTGCTATTGAGATGAGGGGTTCATGGAGTGAAGGCACAACCAGAGTCTTGATGGATGGATTTCCATCAATGGGTAGAGGCATGAAACCTTTGTGGGTGGCTTCAACCATACTGTTGTTGGCAAGACAGACGGGAGTATGATTGGGACGAGAGTTGTAGATGACGGCCGCGTTGGGGGTCATCGACATTGAGCAATTTGAGTCCAGATTGGCATCTCCGGTTGGCATACAAGACTTGTATGCAGAGAGAGAGCAGGTTACGTTGGACGCAGTGATCTCCAGCTCAGATCCAGAGAAGTCCGACTTGGTTTTGTAGGCGTAGTATCCCCCTCCTAGAGTAGCCTCGGATGTGCGACCAGCTGTGGCGGGTGGACATCGGTGTTCCAAGTTCCTGCCGGGGGGAGCTTCACCAGAGGCCCGCTGTTTGGACTTGTGCTTGCGTAGCACACGACCCGTGCGTTGGCAGTTGGTAAGGGTATGGCCCTCCTTCTCACAGAACGTGCAGTATTGGGATTGTAAGGGTTGGTTCTTGTCCTTAACTTGGGGTTTGGGCGTCTTTGCGGAGGATGCAATAGTCAGAGTGTTGCTGTTGTCTTTACAAGATTTGCGACGGTAGGCCTCTTGTTTGAGAGCGGTCACTACCTTTGCGGATGAAACTCTCTCCTTGTTCATGAGGGAGGAAACACAATGGAGCCAATTGTCCGGAATGGAGATCAACAGAGCCGCGGCATGAACATTGTCAGCAGTCAGAGGGTTGGCAGAGGAGATAAGGGAATTAAGGCGCTAAGCGTAGCCGGCCATTTCGTCTATGAGGGATTCCACATTGTCGCCGGACATGCAAGAGAGGACAAGTTTCCTCAGCCAGTACATCCTCCCTCCTGTGGAATAGGCTTGGTGAGCCTGACGTAGGGCGGCCCACATGCCCGCCGCGTCTTCCTCATAGTCGCGAATGAAGCAGAGATTGCATGGATCAACAGTGCTGGTGAGAACCAAGACTACGGCCAGATTATCACGACGCCACTCTGGCGTTTGGTCGGCGGGATCGACATGTTTGAGTACGTAAAATAAGTCTAGCAAGCGGAAGTGTACGCTGTGGTGTTCCAAATATGACACAAATTTTCAATTTTTTCCTTCTCAGTTTTCTCATCAATTTTCTTTTATATTTCTCTTATTTCTTTTCTATCTCTTTTCCCTTTCTCATTTTTTCTCTTATATCCACTCAGATATCCTCAGATATTATTGAAGAATCAGAATCTACGGCAAAATTCACTCTAGAACACAACTCACGGATTTATCACCACTCGACCGGATCAGGAAGTATCAACAAATCAACATACTCCGTCACCTAAACCTTAATCCCTACTACAGTCACCAAAATACAAAACCCTCAAAACCCCATAGATTGTTCCAGCAAAACATTCTTCAGGCCATTTGATCCTAGGGAACAACTCACGGAATCTCTCTTACATGCCTGGATCAATAGTTATGGCCAATATTAGTTCCTAGACCCGACTTTATTCCAGTTATTCATAGTTACACGGCGCTTTCACAAGGCAATCACACAAAAACCCCACCCACAACTCAACCACTAGGCCCAGGTAACCCCTTTTCTAGGATGTTCCACCCAACTTAGGCCCACAACACTCATGGAAAGTTCCATCAGGTTCAGAACCACAAGTCACACACATTTCACTTGTTCCATTGTTCCATTTGTTTTCATCAACCACAACTCAGCCCTGATTAGTCAAAATTTGTTGTTCCACTGTGTTCCATGACCATTGTTCCAACCACAAGTTGACCACCCCCCATTTGTCAGGATTTCGATATAAAAGAGGCTCTCCTCTAGCTGTTTTCCCCCCTCCTCACCAGATTCTGGGATCCCATCACATTACACACCATCCACAGATACCTTGCACTATCCCCTATAGTCTAATACACTGGTCACTCCTCATTATAAGTCACTCAATATTGAGGTTTTAGTCAATCAACATCAGCAATAACAACTTCATCATTACTCATTTAAACAACTCATCTTGATCCATCCTTGGTAGTAGTGTCAGCTCCCAGAACTCATTAGCTTAACACACCTTCATCCTCCACATACACTCTCAACATTCACCAATATCATCATCACCTACCATCAACAACACCATCATCAGTCACCACTATCATCTTTATCATCATCATCACATACACTTAACACTCAACACATCCTTAGTCACCTATACTTGCTATACCATCTGAAGTATCTTGGATACACTTACTATCACTTGAATTAAAGCCTGCCAATCATAGATTGGGGGGTCTTGTTTTAGTGTCTAGTATAGGAACGGCAGAGTCATCCTCACATCATCCCGTTCCGCACTCAGCAAAAGGTCTTCACTGACACTTTTGAGCTTTACAACGCGGAGTACAAAGACCCAATCCAAGTAATTGAAGTCTGGGCCAGGCGCCTTGAGTGGGGTGACGGTCGGAGCTTTCAAGGCGGGGTGTAGGTTTGATTGACCCTCCATTACGGCGGTGATTTTGTCAGCTCGTGAGCAATCTTCTTCGAGGAAGATCCACCGGCGGCTTTTTCAGACATGAACAAGAGAGAAAAATGATCTTTTTTAGAGTTTGTATTTAACGTGCTACCTGTCTACCCAGCTGGAGGCTAAATGGGACTCATAACCTGATGGAGCAATCTGGGGCCAGAAGACACAATGCAGGAAGAATGATCATTGCTTTAGCTATGATAGACAAGAAGAAAGAAAAGGGAAAAGAGAACATGAGACTGAGTCCTACATACCTGGGGCCAGAGGAAATAATGCGGGAAGGATGAAGAAAGGCATCTGTGAGCCTGAGCCTCTATGGTGACAGCAGGACACAAAAGTTGGGGGGCACTAGTTGAATTCCTGATGAATAGGAGGAATACAACTAGAGGAGAGGAAAGGAAGTAAAAGGTAAAGAGTAAAGAAAGAAGATAAGATAGAAGTCTTTTATACTGATTTAAGCTTTTCAATCCTTTGAAGGAGATGGGTTTAAGCGGAGCAAACTCTACGCCTCCTCTCTTGAAGAAACAGAGAGGGTACAGTCAGAGAGTGCCTTGATTTTTAATGCCAACAGAAACTGGCAAAGGTTATTTATCAGGAAACCTATGTGGATTTAAGCTGCAATCCACAGAAGCAATAAAGATGAATATTTATGAAGCTTTTATTGATTATTTGATGTTTTTATTGGTTTGATTCTTTATGGGAGAAGAGAAGAAGAAGGTTAAGGTTAAGAGAAAAGAGGAAGGATAAGATCAAAGCTCAAGAAGAACTTTGAAGAAGGAGAAGTTGGAAAACCTGCTTACTATTCAATCAGATGACACCAAATGACCACGACGACGTAGGGATATGATGGGACCTGTGTGATTGAGTAGTGAGGAGTGTTGATCCAAGTGTTCTGTGCTTCTTCTAAGTTGGTTGATGAGTGATGATGAAAATTTTCATCCTGCTAGAGGAGAAGTGGTTAACCTTGTTGATTGAAAATGCATATATTCAATATGGTTTGAACTTAGAAAATAATAGATGTTCAAAGTGTTATTACTCCTCAATTACCCATCACAACTATAGACAATAGTAGATGAAAATGATCAGAAAAATGAGGGGAATATGGAGAGAACATTATTGAAGCCTTTTGGGCAATGGTGTTGTCTCTAAGGCTGACAGCATCCTTCCACGTCTGTGGTCCCAGGTATGGTACATGATCTGTGACATGACAGAAATGGAAGTGACAGGTCTAAAGCACACGCAGAAGAGACTGAGAAAATGGAAAATGAAATCAGACAACCACACTACTCCAACGATAGTTTCTTGTTGCAAAGTAGGAGCAAATAAGCTTTATACAAAAGCAAATGGATCCTTTGGGATCTGGCGTCTAGCAGATGTGCAAAGCTAATGTGCAATGGGACTCATAACCTTTTGCAATGAACGGGAGCTGAGAGCCAGATTGTGCAATGCATGGAAGGATTAATTGCATCATCAGAAAGCAGAGAGAAGAAGAGACAGAGCAAGAAAACCAGAAGACCTACCTGAGAGCCAGATTGTGTGATGCGTGGAAGGATGAGGAAAAGATTCTTCCACACACGCTGCTCTCAGTTAGGCTGGAGACTACGTGAAATGTGATAAACAGGTAGGAGGCAGATGACACAGAAAAAGGAAAAAGAAAAAGAAAACACATAGTGAGAATAAAAAGAAAGATGGATCACTATCCCAACAGAAATGGCTGACCTCTTCCATCAAGTTGGTACACTTTGTGTACCAGATTTTGCCCAGTCCTAAATGTGAGGGACCAGAAATACAAAAAAACCCTTTTTTTGAAATATTTTTACCCACGTAGCTGCTCAATTTTGGGCAGATGAGCAAGCCCACATGTTTTATTTACATTAGGGGGTATCCAATATAGGCAAATCCACACTTATGTAATTATTGACTGGTTTTCAAAAATTCACCATTTTTAAAACCTGTTGGTTGCTCATCAAGCACCATTTTGGATGCAGTAATGAAGAAAAAGATTTTTAAATAATTGACTGGTTTCTAACTGTGGATTTGGTATATTTGATACCCCCTATTAGGGGGTATCAAATATAAGCAAATCCACACTTATGTAATTGACTGGTTTTCAAAAATCCACCATCAGGGGGTATCAAATATACCAAATCCACGGTTAGAAACCAGTCAATTATCCAAAATTCTTTTGCTCCATTACTGCATCTAAAATGGTGCTTGATGAGCAACCAACAGGTTTTAAAAATGGTGGATTTTTGAAAACCAGTCAATAATAGGGGGTATCAAATATAGGCCAATCCAAACATATGTAATTGACTGGTTTTCAAAAATCCACCATTTTCAAAACCTGTTGGTTGCTCATCAAGCACCATTTTGGATGCAGTAATGAAGAAAAAGATTTTTGGATAATTGACTGGTTTCTAACTGTGGATTTGGTATATTTGATACCCCCTAATACACCAAACCCCAGCAAAATGTCCCTTCTTGAATAAAATGTGATATGAATCATCAATTGTAACCATTACTCAATGTTTTTATCTCCCAACCAAAAAGAAAATGTTTAAGTCACATAACCAACTGATATCACATTATGAGCACATTGCAAAATTTGTTGCAATCACCAGGGGAGTTTTCATGGCACCCGTTGACGGGTGCCATTGCACAACTCTTTACCCCCTGGTGGTTTGAAGTGTGTTTGCAGGCAGTCACATGTAAACTGCTTGTTTAACTGGAATTCAGTTTGAACTCATGGGTAATTTCATGGCATGTGCTGCTTGATATGTAGTGATGTTACGTTGAGCTCAAGTGGAAAACATAAAGCATGCAAACCTGAACTGATACTAAAAAAACCAGGGTTCTGAATTCATCATTATTTTAAAAATATACTTTTTTTTGATCTTTTCATTTCAAAAAATTGCCTCATTATTTCTTTTTTTTGAGTCAAAAAAGCTTAAAAATAATGTGTTTTTTTAAACGGAACTAGAGAACAAGGCAGCTTTGCCGCCACCCACTTTGAGTGTCTCAAAAGTTTTTCAACCACACAGCTGCAGCTTTGACTATCTCCCCATTAATCTATCAGCTTGCTACTATGTCAGAGCCAACCTAACAAAAGTAACATAAAAAGAGAGATTATTACCACAGTATTAATACCCATTGATATGACTAATATTGTATAAAAAACTTAGTTTACTTATTTTTATTCAATAAACTTGGCAAAGTCCTAGCACCATAAAAATAAGTAATAAATTAAAATAACAACTACTTTTTACAAAAAATACTAATAACTTCTAAACCTTGAGGATAACTTAGAATATTATGTCATATTATGAATCCTCATGCAAATTAATGTAGGGTCCCTCACTGGAAGTACCCCTGAATTCCTACTCCTTCACCTTGAACCAATTACCCGTAAGAATTGGCCACACTTATGTGTCACAGATGACATTCCACACGTATGTACTTGTTATATATACATACCATATGTGAAATGACCAATTGTGGACTTATAATTGAGGTGTTGTGTATAGTTTAGGAGTTAGGCCCAATTGGGGTTTAAACCTCCAACCCCGCGCGTGGATTATATAATCCAATTGGGAATTGGCCAAATGCGTGGAAATAGCTAATCCCCTAGTTACCACACGTGTACAGGTGTAACTAGGGTACTGGTAGATTCTACGTGGTTTATTTACAAGGTTTCATTAATAAAAACCTTGAATACATAAGAGTAACGCAGCCAGCGTGGCCTTTAATGATTGGCCATAGCCATTTGTGGCCCATTTGCGTCATTTGTGGCCCATTTCAGATACAAATACACGTCAGTGTTGCTATGTACCTTAGTTACAATAACCAAATAGGTTATTAAGGTCATTACAAACACTTGTGACACTGAAATAATGTTCAGCAATACCATTGGGATGAGCCTTGTCAGTGCCAATCTCCCAAATTGGCCACATTGCGCTGAAATATAGCAACTACACGCACACAGGCAAGAAAGGTCCTCTACTATGAGTGAAAATAGTATATATAGAGCCCTCTTTCCACGCCAAATGTTGTTCATCATCATCAATTATTATTACAGTCAATCAGTTACGCCGTGTCCTGTCCTATTTCAGTTACTCTTCCCTGTTTTGCCTGTTTTATCCGTGGTGTTCTCTTTAAATCAACCATTCTACGTGTCCAGCTTCTGCGCAGAAACCATCCAATCTACCCAGCAGCTCTACTTCACCCCCCTACGTGGCTTTTTTGGCTTAAAAGAAGCAATAGTGAGCACTTCTTTTATCCTTCTGTCCCCATTCTGGTTCCTTAATTGGAAAAGCACTTTGGTATTACTTCTGTTACGCAGAAAACCACTGTTTGCTTAATCAGATACCACCCTGCTTAGCAGATCTCTGATTTAGAGGGCACCTACAAACACCCCTGCGCCAGCAGGCCCCTCTATAAAAAAGAATTATATTCTTTTTACTTCTTTTTTTACTACTTTCTACGTGAAAATACCCCACTCTACCCATCATTTGCACTCTTATCACCTTGTGTAGCTAAAAGGTACTAGCCCTTGGCATCACAGAGGCTGAAATAATCTATCAGTCCTTTCATGTTGTTATTTGACCCCTCCTTCACCACCTGGCACCTTCCCCCTAAAAAACACATTTTCTCAACTCCATCTGTTACTAGATTGTTCCCTAGCTTCAACCTCCCCCCAGAGGGTCCTTTTGCCTCCAATGCCTCAATCTGCACCAAAAGCACATGGCAAAGATAGACTAAAATGTTGGTACCAGCAAAAAGCTTCAGTTTGTCCATATCCTTTTCCGTAAGTTTTACTCCATTTCCTCCACAATATCAATCTCAAACTCTGTTGTAATCAAAGCATGTGGCGTGAGCCTCATCTCATGAGAACCATATTTCTCATTTGTGTCATTTGTTATTGTGTTCACTGACAACATAATCATTAAAGATTGAACATGAAATATTTGGAATCATTAAAGTTTTAAATACAAGCCGTGCTCTCCTGTCAGGCTATCTGGGAGCTACCTGCTTGCCAAGATAAATTGGCGAGCAGGGAGCTCTTCGAGCAACAAGATCTTGGAAAGCAGAGAGCTCTTGACCAGCAGCAAGCTCTTGGCAAGCAGAGAGCTCTTGGCCATGTAGCCGTTGTGCTAGCTTGGTAACCCAACCGCCACTTTAGCGGCTGGTTGGCCTGGCCTAGGCGAGACCCTTTAGCTCACTATGGTTACGTTACTGGATGACTTCCCGTGGGGGTTTAAAAGGATCTAAATTCTTAATTTAGAAGGTCTAAAACCTGATTTTGGCCCAAGATACCAATTGCTTTGGAATGATGAAAACCAAGAGTTTTAGGTGCATAACTTTGTTTTGTGAAAACTTTCTTAATTTAGAAGTTAGACTTCCATTTACAGCCCTCTAAATGGCGACGGGAAGTCATCCACTTTGACCCAGACCAGCTGGGCCCTTGTTTCAGCCACGTTTCACTTTTGGCTCTGTTATCTCTTGCTCTTGCTTACTTCATGCGCGCATCATTTTTGTACCTTTTTCTCTATAAAAGCCTGTCTCTTTTGCATCTATAATAGAAAATAATCCTATTTTCAATTCACGTACTTTTATCACCTACGTTCAAAAGCATATATCTTCCAAGCCCAGAAGCTGTAGCCTAGCCCTGCCACAGTGGTAGCGAGTTCATTTATTTTTTAGATTCAGAGCTTCTTTGCGTTTTCTTGTCATCAATTTTCTCACAATTGACGCGACTTCCTGAGCTTATCTCTAATATAACCTCTTCTAGTTATCCAAACAAGCCGGCCTTTTTCTTTCCATCAATTCTATATTCTTAGCTTCTTTGACTTTTTTCCTCCCTTGGAAAACTCATTTGCCCACGGTCTTGGTTTCTGGTCTACGCTTCCTGTTCTCTTACGCACATCCTTGGATTGAAATTCTTGCTTTTTGCATTGTGAGTATCGTTTTTGATACTAAGACGTTCTGTCTCTTCCCGATGTTTCCCTCTGGGCGGGTTTGGATATCTGCATTGCTTTTTGTGATAAACGACGTTTGGGATCATGACACTGATTCTTTTGTTTCTTCCGTTTTGAAGCTTTAGTCAGCATGGGTGTCAAACATTCCCCCAAAAACACCAATGTTAAATTTTCCCGTGGTGGTTGCACCAACCAATTGGCTCCTAACCCTTGCATGAACAACAGCAAATACACTCCGGAGGAGCTTGAGGCGATGATGCACAAACAACGCCTTTGGTTGGCCAAACATCCTAACTTCTGGATTCGCCGTGGCAATTTCATTGAGGACTCTGACAATGACTTCCGTGACCCTATGATCCCCGGGTGGAAATTCTGCTAGCACGAATGCTGCCAATGATGCCAACACCACCATGACGCACTTTGACTCCACTGCAAAGCTGAAAGGAAGTGCCACTCTGAACACTTTGGGATTGTTGGGCCTTGTTGGTCTATCTGTTGCCAATCCACCTTTGGGTACTGATGCCCGTCGTCCGTTGGTCATCGATGACTCCAACACTTCTCACTTGAATATTTTACAGTCCAAGGCTGCTAGGCAGGCAGCTCTTGAGGGTGTCACCAGTTACAGACGCTACGAGACCAATGTTGGTCATGTGTTCAAGGACTGGTCGTTTTCCAACTGTCCCCGCTATAACAGCTCTGTCAAGATTGATGTCAAACAATGGCTGGAAACTTTGGCAGCCATACTGGACTCTCGCCAGGCTCATCCAGACGTATGGCACTTGGTCGTTTTCCGCCTTCTCGAGCATAAGGCTTTTCTCAATTACAAAGACACCATTAATTCTGGCGCGCGTTCAAGCAACTGGATTGGCTTTTGCAACTGGCTCCTTGAATTGAATCCCCTCTGTGTTTCAAAGGACTCTATCCTTGACAACTACAACAAACTCTACCAACAACCTAACAAAACAGCTCAGTCTTTCTTCCAGCTTTTCCGCGAGTGGCAACATAAAGCGGAGAATTATGGTTTTCATTACGAGGCCAGCTCTGGTTTTGTCGCTCGTTTGAATAGAGGCTTGAGTAACAAGGTCAAGGGTATCATGGCGGTGGAACGTCGGAGAGGAACACCCCTCACTTTTGATCAGATTGTGGTTACCGCTTTGGAGGAGGACCAGACCTATTGTACTAGGACGGCCAACTTGATTGCCTCTGGCTCCCGTCAGAAAAAACAACCTGCCAATACTCCTGCAGCTTTGACTTCCAAATTTCCCGGGGGTTCCGGCTCGAGGGACAGTACTCCTTGTGCTTGTTACAATTGCAGCAAGGAGGGTCATCTCAGCTCCAACTGCCCTGATCCAAAGACCCCCAAGCAACTCAAGTACAAGGCAAAGAAGGCTTCAGGAGCTTCTGGCTCTGCAGGTGCTTCTGGCTTGGCACCTTCCGGGTATTTAAATGCTTAGTTGTTGAGGCAGCGTCTCTCCCACCAACCATTGTATCTTCTGCTTTTTCTGTGTATTCTTGCAATGAACCCACGCTTGTTGAAACTGAGAAGATTGAGCCCCTTGGTGACACTTGTAATGTGTCAACGTTGTCGTCTGATCACCCACATTTGGGGACAGATTGGCTCTATGCGCAGGAGTGTGTAAGTACCCTGTCTATTGACGTTGTGTGTGAAAAACTTGGGTCTGATCTTGTTGTAGCATGAGAATCTCCCAGACTCACACACTACAATCTTGGGACGTGTCAGACCGGATCAACCACACCAATGGTCACGTCAGTCCGGATCATCCACAGCGCCGGTCATGTCAAGACCGGATCAGCCACAACACAAGTACTCGCCGATTCTCCTCCTCTACCTATTACATAATTGACCATGTATATATAGTATGCTGTTTTCTCATTGTTGTGAACATTCATACATTCCTTGATTCTAAATATATAGTAATTCATCCTTTTCAATAGTTTTCTCGTGCCTGAGCATCAACAGGTTATGAGCATATTTCTTGCTTAAAGGTTCTTTCTTCCCTGGATAAATGTAGAGTTATTGTGTTACCGTGTTACAAATTATAGTGTGTTTTAGTCTTCTTCGTTCGTCAGCGCCATTCAGTGTTCAGTAGTGTTAGCAGTGTTATTAGCAGTAGTCCGAATATTCTTAGTAGTGTCACGCCAACTTCTATCTCGTCCAAGTTCTTTTTCTCTCCAATTTGTCCTTTCCGCCCGACAACATAATGCAGCGTTCTCCCACTATCAAAGCCCCCCCCCACCTCACTCCGGTGCAACCAGCTCCAAAGTTCCACCTACAAAGAAGCCGGCCCCCGCAAGGGCTCCCTCTGCCTCGGACGACGATGACGGATACTCCACTGAGACCCGCGGCCCCCCCCACCGTAACCATCCGCCTCCTCCCCCTAGTTCCGCTTCCAACCCTTTCCAGACTTCTGGCATACAGTCCTCCTACGAGTACGCCACCAACCCCCGCAATCGGAACTCCATTGTCAAAGAAGGGAGTCAACATTTTGCTACAGACAACGATCGCCTTAAGATGGACGGCTCGAACTTCCGCGCCTGGTTCCGCGAAATTTGTGAATTCGCTCTTATGTCCCTTGACGACGCGGACTTCTACCTGAAGGATATGCGCTGTGACATCCGTGATCCCATTGCACGTACCGTCATACTTTCCTCCATCAATCGTTCCTTCCGATCCCCCTATTATGACTTTAAATACAGTTTCAAAATCATGCGCAAATTAAAACAGCGCTACGTAGTTTTCAGTCGCGCCGGGCAACTCAATCTGTGGGATGACCTCCTTCACATCAAATGCGACAAGTCCACGGCAGCAGCCAAAGTATCCGCTTCCTTCCGCAACAAGATCATTGACCTGGCAGAAGCGGGCCTGACGTTAACTGAGGATAACATCATGGGTCTGATGCTCCACAGCTCCCTTACACGGGGCAGCCCACTTTGCCAGGAATTTGACCAAGAACTCACAGGCCGCCAACGCCGAGTCTTGGAATTTTTGGAGATGGTTGACTTATTAACCGATTGTCAAGAGAAGGTACGGGCGGACTATTTGAGCAAAGCCCGTACTCCCAACCCTTCCGCTTTTGCCGCAGAGGGACAACCAAACCAACCGGACCGCCGCGTCTCCGTTGAGAGTCACCCGGACAACATCTACGTCATGGCAGGCCGTCCCGGTCGCCCTCCTTCCCGCCCCCCTGTCACTTACCATGGCTGTTTTCGCTGCGGCTCTACCGCCCATTTAATAGGTCAGTGTCCTTCTTCCCGTTCTCACACAGGTCCCCCTCACTTCAGCAAGGGCGGTTACCAACATGGTCCCAACCCAATATCTAACGGTACTCAAACTTGGTTCTCTCCCTTATTCCAGCCGCCGGGATACCAAGTCCACTATCCCGTCTTGACCCTGACGTTCTCGGGCTATTCCAACAACACTCCCCCCGCACGTGGTTTGCCACCCCGCCACCATCAACCCGGGCCCACCAACCTCCGTCCCGCCGACTATTATCGCCCATCCTACGGACAACAGGCACAAGTACCTCCGGCCAGACCATCCGCACAAGAGGCTGACATTACGGCCTACGACACCCAACAGGATGCCACCATGCACTACCCTCATTACCCTGACAATGCCCCCGCCGAATTCGCCGTTGCCTCCTCCTCCGCCGAGCATCGTGACCACGTCTTGTTTGACACGGGCGCAACGCACCACGTGACCGGTGACAGGTCAGCACTCACCGATTTTGAGATGTTAACTCAGCCCATTCCCTTAAAAGTAGCAACTAATGGGACCTCATGTGTCATCACAGCCCGAGGGACGCTGACTTTTTGTGGTCCGGGATCAACTCCCATTTGGCTTGAGGGTGTACTCTTCTGCGAGCACGTCTCTCATACTCTAGTGTCGCCGGTTGCCCTCCGACTGGCCGGTTTCACCTTCACATACGACTGCAGCACCAATTCTTTCCTCATTTTTTTTTGCGGACGTCTATGGACCAAATTGACATTAAACATTCGTTCGCGGAAATGGTTCCTTCCTTCTCCCATCAAACCCATGTACTCACCTGCCACTCCTTTACCTACTGTCACTCGTTATGCTGCTCCTCTTCCGCCCGTGTGTGCCCGCTCCTCCGTTGTACATACCACCCGCCCTACTGTTATGTCACCCAACCATGTACATAGTTTCAATCTAGTGCCGCTAGCCAATGATGAAGAGCCTTTTAAAGTGATTGTACCTGCCGCGTCCAACCTCCCTTATATGAGACCTCAGCTTACCAGCAATGAGAAAACGCTTTTACAAATACACAAGCGTTTCGGCCATGTTGGTCTGCGTGTGATTTGCCGAATGATGACAAAGCACGCTGCGTTGGGTCTCCCTGAGTCCTTGCCTGCCGGCGACATTGTATGTTCTTCGTGCATGATCTCCAAGAGCGTCAATAAAAATACCCTCAGTTCAGACCGCCGGACGTTCGAACCAATGGACGCATGGAACGTGGACCTCATTGGGCCTTTTGAGACACCTGCGCTGGGCGGCGGATTATACGTTCTTTCTGTGCGCGACATCGGATCAGGGTACGCAGAAATCAAAATCTTGACCAAAAAGAACAAGGCCTTGGGATTACTCAAGGACACTATCACCCGTATGGAGACATTTACCAAGCGTAGGGTGAAGATACTACGCTCTGATAACGGGGGGGAGTTCAACAGCAAAGCCCTGTCAGCCTTTCTGGCATCGAAAGGCATCGTGGCCGAATGATCTATCGCATACCACCATTACCAAAATGGGTGCATCGAACGATTCAACCACACCTTACAGGACATGGGCCGCACATTACTGGTCGACAGTACTCTACCGAAGCCTTACTGGGCCCTAGCGTTTGTTTGGGCCTGCTACACTCTAAACCGCATCCCCAATTCCGCCAGCGGGGACGTCACTCCATACAAAAAAATGTTTGGTTTTGCCCCCAACTTGGACCGCCTCTGACCTTTTGGCGCGCAGGCGTTTACGCAAATCCCGGTGGAAAAGCGGAAGAAGCTGGACGAACGAGCACATCTTGGATACGCTGTTTACTACCTACCTAATTCAAAAGGGTGGGGTTTTTGGTTCCCGTCCATAAACGACTTTGTTGAGTCTGCCGTGGCAACATTTCCTGACTTCCCTTCGGTTGTTTTGCCTCAAGAATCATTCAGTTTTGTAGATGCCTGCAACCTCCAGCTCGGCAGCTTCAAGGACGAGCTAACCGTCCAGCACCAGGATGCTTTAGTTGACAAACTGGTTAAGTTTGTTCCCGAAGTTTCTGAAGCTCGTGTACCCACCACATTTAAGCAAATACTTCGGGGCTTGATAGCGGCACGCCCAAAGGGCGTGCGCACGCCCCCCCAAACGCCAAAAAAAAAAGGTGTGCGGGGGGTGCACGCCTTTCTTTTAGGCGTGCCTACCCCCGCACGCCTTCCCCTGCATGCCGCACGCCATGTGCACGCCTACAATAGGTGTGCACATGGCAAGCAGGCGTGCAGGCGTGCCAGACAGGCGTGCAGAGCCTGCACGCCTGTCTGGAAGGCGTGCAAAGCCTGCACGCCCTTTGGACAGGCGTGCAGGCTTTGCACGCCTGTGGGCTCACGTAAGCCTCTCGATTCGAGAGGCTTACGTGAGCCGCGGTACCCTTATAAGGGTACCCGTACCCTTATAAGGGTACGACCGCGGTACCCTTATAAGGGTACTTCGCGTACCCTTATAAGGGTACCCGTACCCTTATAAGGGTACTTCGCGTACCCTTATAAGGGTACCCGTACCCTTATAAGGGTACGCGAAGTACCCTTATAAGGGTACTTCGTACCCTTATTGCCGGGCGTACCCTTATCGCCGGGCTCACGTCAGCCTCTCGATTCGAGAGGCTTACGTGAGCCGCGCGATCGGGACTACGTACACCGTAGCTCCAATCGCGCGGCTCACGTAAGCCTCTCGAATCGAGAGGCTTACGTGAGCCAGCCCAGGTCAGTTCCGCTGGAACTGACCTGGGCGCAGGTACCGAAACCCGCCACCAACCACCCAAACCCGAGCCCACGCCCGAAAGCCACTCACCAGACCCACCACCAAGGTAAGCCCTTCCCCAGGCCCTACTTTTGGGCAAAAAGGGGCCCAGGAGGCCCCTTTTTGCCCCAAAAAAACTCACCCAGGGCCTTTTCTTGGTCCAAAAGGGGCCTGAAGGGCCCCTTTTGGACCAAAAGAAGGCCTCATCAGACCCCCAGACCACACATCAAGCCCAAAAGGGGGGGTGGGCCTTTTGTTGGTCCAAAAGGGGCCTGAAGGGCCCCTTTTTGGCCCAAAAAAAGGCCTCATCAGACCCCCAGACCCCACATCAAGCCCAAAAGGGGCCTGCCAAGCCCCATTTGGGCTAATTACAAGCTCCGCAGCCCTAAAGGGGCTTCCTTTGGCCCTCGGGCTAAATTACATGCTCCGCAGCCATGCTGGGCCCCTCTTGGGCTTACAAAAAGCACGCACAACCCCAAACATAGCCCCAAAAGGCTCCATAAGTGCTCCATAATCCCCCCAGCCCCCCAATCAAGCCCAAAATGTGCCTGCGGGGCCCCCTTTGGGCTAAATTAAAAGCCTGCAAGCCCCCCAAGCCAAATAAAAGTGCTCAAATGGGGTGCCAATGGCAGAAACAACTGTGCAAGCCAATCAAAAACACGCCAAAGGAACCCCAATCATTGTCTTGAGTTATATTAAGCTGACACGGCAGTCTTCACATCACCAAACAGCTCGACACTCCGCTTCAAAATAGACAGAAACCATGTCAAACCCAAACCACTTTCACCAAAAAAACAATGGCATCCCTTATGCCAATCCAAACTGCCTATTCAATAGTGTCCCGCCCAATTTGGTAAGCACATTTCTGTTTTCAGCTCACTGGCTTATTTGGGGATTTAGAGAAATATTAACTATGATTATATGTTAAAATAAAGCAGGGAGTGCCACTTCAATATGGCCATCCAATCGTCTCTACGAACCCACAAATTGATGCCCAGTCTGGGAAATCGAATCTGCCACCACCAACTGCTTCTTATGGAGGGGCCAACTTACTCCCAGTAGGCAACCATTCTGTTATAGTTTCACGACTCTTCATCAGAATAGTTAATGACTTTGTTTAAATAAAACAGGCAGGTCCACTTCATTATGGCAATGCAAATGTCTCTTTGGACGCATCAAATGTCACCCAGTCTACCCATCCATACCAGCCAACAAACACTATGTTTTATGGCGGGGCCAAATTTCTCCCAGTTGGCAACCTTTCACTTATTATTGCACAACTAACTATAAATTCAAAAAATTATTGACCGACCACTTTGAATCATTGCAAAATTACAACAGCCAAACTCTTGGGAAAATGCCAATCAATTTTTCAACCCAAACATTGCTGCATACCAAGCAAACGCCTCCCGTCCCACCAATGTGAATGTGCCCACAACAACCAGTTATTACGGACGGTCAAACTTACTCCAAGTAGGCATCCTCTGAGCTACAGTTGCATCACTCATTATTAGAGTAATAAATTACTGAGTGACTCCTTTCAATCACCCCCCTTTTTCCACAGCAAAACTTGGCAAATGCCAATCAAGGCATTATGTCAGGTATGACCGCGTTATCATACCAGAGCAACCCAACCAGTGGCGGGGCAAACATGCCACCAAATGTGAATGAGCCGGTCAGTCTAGTCACACAAAATGTAAGCTCTAGTTAAGCAGGCCCTTACAGAGCACACCCTGATTTTATTTCATCCTTCTGGGTATTTCATCTCCATGGCATATTCACAGACCAACTCCATGCGTGGATATTTCCCAAACTCCAATTGCATCAATACCGGCATACCCATTGGGCACTCTACCCAGCCCTTTTATCAACAGTGGATTAGCTCCAATCAAGTAAGCAGTCCCCAATTTCATTCTTCCTTCAAAGAATTCCAAATCTTCTATGTTGTGACCTCATTACATCCTTCATGATTCCAATTCAGCAACCTATGGATGATTCTCTGGTTCCGCTCAACGAGGCACCATCTCATGTAGGTAGTGCCAAGTACAAATAGGTATAATACATGCACTAACAACGTCTCCATTTTTCAAACTTAGCAATCAATGCATCCCTGTCAAGTCAAGCACCTGGGGGGTCACACCAAATCTTCTCCCCCACTGTTCCACTC